>CAXEFP010001291.1:20000-24008 GCA_963995525.1 Escarpia spicata | reverse complement strand
GGGATGCGGTTTGAAGAGTACGCTTCCTCTCGGCAGAGCGAACACGACGCTGAAGACCGCGTCTCGATAGCACGAACGGTCGTGATGCTGTAAGCAAATCATACATTCATGAGCTTCACTAATTAGACGACGAGGCATTTGGCGACCTGTAGAGAGTCATAGTTACTCCCTGATTTTACCTGCAAATTACAGATTCGGAGATACCAAATCTCTCACGCAATCGGTTTCGCTGCGAATATCGGCATGCGGTTTGAAGAGTATGCTTCCTCTCGGCGGCGCGAACAAGACGCAGAAGACCGCGTCTCGATAGCACGAACGGTCGTGATTCTATAGGAAAATTACGAATAAGCGCGGGTAAGCGGCGGGAGTAAATTTTGCAAAATTTCAGATTCGGAGATACTGCGAATATCGGCATGCGGTTTGAAGCGTACGCTTCCTCTCGCCGGCGCGAACAAGACGCAGAAGACCGCGTCTCAATAGCTCGAAGGGTCGTGATGCTGTAAGCAAATCATCGAGGCCGATCCCCCGTAGACGAACTGACTTAACTCAGAAGAATTTCAAGCATTTCTTACAAAATCTCTCACGCAATCGGTTTCGCTGCGAATATCGGCATGCGGTTTGAAGAGTATGCTTCCTCTCGGCGGCGCGAACAAGACGCAGAAGACCGCGTCTCGATAGCACGAACGGTCGTGATTCTATAGGAAAATTACGAATAAGCGCGGGTAAGCGGCGGGAGTAAATTTTGCAAAATTTCAGATTCGGAGATACTGCGAATATCGGCATGCGGTTTGAAGCGTACGCTTCCTCTCGCCGGCGCGAACAAGACGCAGAAGACCGCGTCTCGATAGCTCGAAGGGTCGTGATGCTGTAAGCAAATCATCGAGGCCGATCCCCCGTAGACGAACTGACTTAACTCAGAAGAATTTCAAGCATTTCTTACAAAATCTCTCACGCAATCGGTTTCGCTGCGAATATCGGGATGCGGTTTGAAGAGTACGCTTCCTCTCGGCAGAGCGAACACGACGCTGAAGACCGCGTCTCGATAGCACGAACGGTCGTGATGCTGTAAGCAAATCATACATTCATGCGCTTCACTAATTAGACGACGAGGCATTTGGCGACCTGTCGAGAGTCATAGTTACTCCCTGATTTTACCTGCAAATTACAGATTCGGAGATACCAAATCTCTCACGCAATCGGTTTCGCTGCGAATATCGGCATGCGGTTTGAAGAGTATGCTTCCTCTCGGCGGCGCGAACAAGACGCAGAAGACCGCGTCTCGATAGCACGAACGGTCGTGATTCTATAGGAAAATTACGAATAAGCGCGGGTAAGCGGCGGGAGTAAATTTTGCAAAATTTCAGATTCGGAGATACTGCGAATATCGGCGTGCGGTTTGAAGCGTACGCTTCCTCTCGCCGGCGCGAACAAGACGCAGAAGACCGCGTCTCGATAGCTCGAAGGGTCGTGATGCTGTAAGCAAATCATCGAGGCCGATCCCCCGTAGACGAACTGACTTAACTCAGAAGAATTTCAAGCATTTCTTACAAAATCTCTCACGCAATCGGTTTCGCTGCGAATATCGGGATGCGGTTTGAAGAGTACGCTTCCTCTCGGCAGAGCGAACACGACGCTGAAGACCGCGTCTCGATAGCACGAACGGTCGTGATGCTGTAAGCAAATCATACATTCATGAGCTTCACTAATTAGACGACGAGGCATTTGGCGACCTGTAGAGAGTCATAGTTACTCCCTGATTTTACCTGCAAATTACAGATTCGGAGATACCAAATCTCTCACGCAATCGGTTTCGCTGCGAATATCGGCATGCGGTTTGAAGAGTATGCTTCCTCTCGGCGGCGCGAACAAGACGCAGAAGACCGCGTCTCGATAGCACGAACGGTCGTGATTCTATAGGAAAATTACGAATAAGCGCGGGTAAGCGGCGGGAGTAAATTTTGCAAAATTTCAGATTCGGAGATACTGCGAATATCGGCATGCGGTTTGAAGCGTACGCTTCCTCTCGCCGGCGCGAACAAGACGCAGAAGACCGCGTCTCGATAGCTCGAAGGGTCGTGATGCTGTAAGCAAATCATCGAGGCCGATCCCCCGTAGACGAACTGACTTAACTCAGAAGAATTTCAAGCATTTCTTACAAAATCTCTCACGCAATCGGTTTCGCTGCGAATATCGGGATGCGGTTTGAAGAGTACGCTTCCTCTCGGCAGAGCGAACACGACGCTGAAGACCGCGTCTCGATAGCACGAACGGTCGTGATTCTATAGCAAAATTACGAATAAGCGCGGGTAAGCGGCGGGAGTAAATTTTGCAAAATTTCAGATTCGGAGATACTGCGAATATCGGCATGCGGTTTGAAGCGTACGCTTCCTCTCGCCGGCGCGAACAAGACGCAGAAGACCGCGTCTCGATAGCTCGAACGGTCGTGATGCTGTAAGCAAACTACACATGGCGATCCCCCGTAGATTAACTCAATTTACTTAGTCGAATTTCAAGCATTTCTTACAAAATCTCTCATAGAATCGGTGTTATATACATCTCATACATGTATTTATATTATTTAGTGGCGAAACATGTTGCTTACTTAAAAATAAACATATGTTTGTGAAATTATACCATTTCTCCCACAAAGTCTATAGAGATCAGTATAAGGTCGACTACCTCTTAAATCGTTCACACAGTCAGCTTATTTCAAAAGTTAAAAACGTTCTAAGAAACGTTCTAATGCACTGTCATAATAAAGTAAGTATAATTGTTTGTACATTATGTATATCCTTCAGAATGGCATAGGTTTTATTTTGTTCAGACAATTGTATCAAAAAATGAAAACCTAGGGTTAAGTCCAACTTGAAAGGGTGTTATCTACCGTGTAGTTTTCGTTGACTGACGGATACCTTTCCGCAAATTGTGCAGCATTTTGCAAAATTTCAGATACGGAGATACTGCGAATATCGGCATGCGGTTTGAAGCGTACGCTTCCTCTCGCCGGCGCGAACAAGACGCAGAAGACCGCGTCTCGATAGCTCGAAGGGTCGTGATGCTGTAAGCAAATCATCGAGGCCGATCCCCCGTAGACGAACTGACTTAACTCAGAAGAATTTCAAGCATTTCTTACAAAATCTCTCACGCAATCGGTTTCGCTGCGAATATCGGGATGCGGTTTGAAGAGTACGCTTCCTCTCGGCAGAGCGAACACGACGCTGAAGACCGCGTCTATGGGGGATTGGCCCGAATTTTTTGAAAAAAATATAAAGAAAAGTCAGTCTACGGAGGATTGGCCAGAATTTTTTGAAAAAAATATAAAGAGAATTATGTTAGTCTACGGAATATCGGCATGCGGTTTGAAGCGTACGCTTCCTCTCGCCGGCGCCAACAAGACGTAGAAGACCGCGTCTCGATAGCTCGAAGGGTCGTGATGCTGTAAGCAAATCATCGAGGCCGATCCCCCGTAGACGAACTGACTTAACTCAGAAGAATTTCAAGCATTTCTTACAAAATCTTTCACGCAATCGGTTTCGCTGCGAATATCGGGATGCCGTCTGCAGCGTACGCTTGCTCTCGGCAGAGCGAACACGACGCTGAAGACCGCGTCTATGGGGGATTGGCCCGAATTTTTTGAAAAAAATATAAAGAAAAGTCAGTCTACGGAGGATTGGCCAGAATTTTTTGAAAAAAATATAAAGAGAATTATGTTAGTCTACGGAATATCGGCATGCGGTTTGAAGCGTACGCTTCCTCTCGCCGGCGCCAACAAGACGTAGAAGACCGCGTCTCGATAGCTCGAAGGGTCGTGATGCTGTAAGCAAATCATCGAGGCCGATCCCCCGTAGACGAACTGACTTAACTCAGAAGAATTTCAAGCATTTCTTACAAAATCTTTCACGCAATCGGTTTCGCTGCGAATATCGGGATGCCGTCTGCAGCGTACGCTTGCTCTCGGCAGAGCGAACACGACGCTGAAGACCGCGTCTATGGGGGATTGGCCCGAAT
>CAXEFP010001291.1:5000-12500 GCA_963995525.1 Escarpia spicata | reverse complement strand
GCAAATTCGTTCTCCGACCGATTCGTCGATCGACTCGGTCCTCCGTCCGTACTTCCGACAACCGTCCCCGACGCCTCGCTCGCGTGCCGCTCACGTGCCGCGGTAGCTCGCTCGGACTGTCGGTAGACGGCGCCGCTCTGCCACGCGCCGTTCGAGTCCTCCGCCCGGAGGTCGAACTAGACAAGACCGTCAGGTCGCTATCACGATTCGCATGTCCGACTTGTTCCACGAGACCGTTCCACCGGCTTCCTCCTAGCAAGGAGAGAGACCCATTCCGACGCGACTGTGTGCCCCGAACACGAGTTCGCGCAGCCTAACATCGGCAACCGTCCCAACGAGAACGAGGAGAGAACAGAATTTTTCAATTCTGCGCCAACGGCCGGCGACCAACCGCTCTCCACATATATAGAACGGGCGCAGAACATATATGATAACATACCAAAAATTACATCCGATCGAAATTTCTTTCGCACAACACTCGCCAAACGACTCCAAAACATAAACGGGAACACTGGAGGGCATCCACATTCGCACCGACCGGAGCATTACCGAATCCCGTTGCAATCAATGCACGTTTACTCTACAATCGACATTCGGGACTTAGCCGATTTTCGGTACGACTTTTCGAGGAACAGCTACAAAATACGCGAAAAATCTCGCTTCGACACACCGGAACGAGCCTACGGGGTCGGGCGCGCCTCTCCGGGGCGAACCCGACGCAGAAGACCGCGTCTCGATAGCACGAACGGTCGTGATTCTATAGGAAAATTACGAATAAGCGCGGGTAAGCGGCGGGAGTAAATTTTGCAAAATTTCAGATTCGGAGATACTGCGAATATCGGCATGCGGTTTGAAGCGTACGCTTCCTCTCGCCGGCGCGAACAAGACGCAGAAGACCGCGTCTCGATAGCTCGAAGGGTCGTGATGCTGTAAGCAAATCATCGAGGCCGATCCCCCGTAGACGAACTGACTTAACTCAGAAGAATTTCAAGCATTTCTTACAAAATCTCTCACGCAATCGGTTTCGCTGCGAATATCGGGATGCGGTTTGAAGAGTACGCTTCCTCTCGGCAGAGCGAACACGACGCTGAAGACCGCGTCTCGATAGCACGAACGGTCGTGATGCTGTAAGCAAATCATACATTCATGAGCTTCACTAATTAGACGACGAGGCATTTGGCGACCTGTAGAGAGTCATAGTTACTCCCTGATTTTACCTGCAAATTACAGATTCGGAGATACCAAATCTCTCACGCAATCGGTTTCGCTGCGAATATCGGCATGCGGTTTGAAGAGTATGCTTCCTCTCGGCGGCGCGAACAAGACGCAGAAGACCGCGTCTCGATAGCACGAACGGTCGTGATTCTATAGGAAAATTACGAATAAGCGCGGGTAAGCGGCGGGAGTAAATTTTGCAAAATTTCAGATTCGGAGATACTGCGAATATCGGCATGCGGTTTGAAGCGTACGCTTCCTCTCGCCGGCGCGAACAAGACGCAGAAGACCGCGTCTCGATAGCTCGAAGGGTCGTGATGCTGTAAGCAAATCATCGAGGCCGATCCCCCGTAGACGAACTGACTTAACTCAGAAGAATTTCAAGCATTTCTTACAAAATCTCTCACGCAATCGGTTTCGCTGCGAATATCGGGATGCGGTTTGAAGAGTACGCTTCCTCTCGGCAGAGCGAACACGACGCTGAAGACCGCGTCTCGATAGCACGAACGGTCGTGATGCTGTAAGCAAATCATACATTCATGCGCTTCACTAATTAGACGACGAGGCATTTGGCGACCTGTCGAGAGTCATAGTTACTCCCTGATTTTACCTGCAAATTACAGATTCGGAGATACCAAATCTCTCACGCAATCGGTTTCGCTGCGAATATCGGCATGCGGTTTGAAGAGTATGCTTCCTCTCGGCGGCGCGAACAAGACGCAGAAGACCGCGTCTCGATAGCACGAACGGTCGTGATTCTATAGGAAAATTACGAATAAGCGCGGGTAAGCGGCGGGAGTAAATTTTGCAAAATTTCAGATTCGGAGATACTGCGAATATCGGCGTGCGGTTTGAAGCGTACGCTTCCTCTCGCCGGCGCGAACAAGACGCAGAAGACCGCGTCTCGATAGCTCGAAGGGTCGTGATGCTGTAAGCAAATCATCGAGGCCGATCCCCCGTAGACGAACTGACTTAACTCAGAAGAATTTCAAGCATTTCTTACAAAATCTCTCACGCAATCGGTTTCGCTGCGAATATCGGGATGCGGTTTGAAGAGTACGCTTCCTCTCGGCAGAGCGAACACGACGCTGAAGACCGCGTCTCGATAGCACGAACGGTCGTGATGCTGTAAGCAAATCATACATTCATGAGCTTCACTAATTAGACGACGAGGCATTTGGCGACCTGTAGAGAGTCATAGTTACTCCCTGATTTTACCTGCAAATTACAGATTCGGAGATACCAAATCTCTCACGCAATCGGTTTCGCTGCGAATATCGGCATGCGGTTTGAAGAGTATGCTTCCTCTCGGCGGCGCGAACAAGACGCAGAAGACCGCGTCTCGATAGCACGAACGGTCGTGATTCTATAGGAAAATTACGAATAAGCGCGGGTAAGCGGCGGGAGTAAATTTTGCAAAATTTCAGATTCGGAGATACTGCGAATATCGGCATGCGGTTTGAAGCGTACGCTTCCTCTCGCCGGCGCGAACAAGACGCAGAAGACCGCGTCTCGATAGCTCGAAGGGTCGTGATGCTGTAAGCAAATCATCGAGGCCGATCCCCCGTAGACGAACTGACTTAACTCAGAAGAATTTCAAGCATTTCTTACAAAATCTCTCACGCAATCGGTTTCGCTGCGAATATCGGGATGCGGTTTGAAGAGTACGCTTCCTCTCGGCAGAGCGAACACGACGCTGAAGACCGCGTCTCGATAGCACGAACGGTCGTGATTCTATAGCAAAATTACGAATAAGCGCGGGTAAGCGGCGGGAGTAAATTTTGCAAAATTTCAGATTCGGAGATACTGCGAATATCGGCATGCGGTTTGAAGCGTACGCTTCCTCTCGCCGGCGCGAACAAGACGCAGAAGACCGCGTCTCGATAGCTCGAACGGTCGTGATGCTGTAAGCAAACTACACATGGCGATCCCCCGTAGATTAACTCAATTTACTTAGTCGAATTTCAAGCATTTCTTACAAAATCTCTCATAGAATCGGTGTTATATACATCTCATACATGTATTTATATTATTTAGTGGCGAAACATGTTGCTTACTTAAAAATAAACATATGTTTGTGAAATTATACCATTTCTCCCACAAAGTCTATAGAGATCAGTATAAGGTCGACTACCTCTTAAATCGTTCACACAGTCAGCTTATTTCAAAAGTTAAAAACGTTCTAAGAAACGTTCTAATGCACTGTCATAATAAAGTAAGTATAATTGTTTGTACATTATGTATATCCTTCAGAATGGCATAGGTTTTATTTTGTTCAGACAATTGTATCAAAAAATGAAAACCTAGGGTTAAGTCCAACTTGAAAGGGTGTTATCTACCGTGTAGTTTTCGTTGACTGACGGATACCTTTCCGCAAATTGTGCAGCATTTTGCAAAATTTCAGATACGGAGATACTGCGAATATCGGCATGCGGTTTGAAGCGTACGCTTCCTCTCGCCGGCGCGAACAAGACGCAGAAGACCGCGTCTCGATAGCTCGAAGGGTCGTGATGCTGTAAGCAAATCATCGAGGCCGATCCCCCGTAGACGAACTGACTTAACTCAGAAGAATTTCAAGCATTTCTTACAAAATCTCTCACGCAATCGGTTTCGCTGCGAATATCGGGATGCGGTTTGAAGAGTACGCTTCCTCTCGGCAGAGCGAACACGACGCTGAAGACCGCGTCTCGATAGCACGAACGGTCGTGATGCTGTAAGCAAATCATACATTCATGCGCTTCACTAATTAGACGACGAGGCATTTGGCGACCTGTCGAGAGTCATAGTTACTCCCTGATTTTACCTGCAAATTACAGATTCGGAGATACCAAATCTCTCACGCAATCGGTTTCGCTGCGAATATCGGCATGCGGTTTGAAGAGTATGCTTCCTCTCGGCGGCGCGAACAAGACGCAGAAGACCGCGTCTCGATAGCACGAACGGTCGTGATTCTATAGGAAAATTACGAATAAGCGCGGGTAAGCGGCGGGAGTAAATTTTGCAAAATTTCAGATTCGGAGATACTGCGAATATCGGCATGCGGTTTGAAGCGTACGCTTCCTCTCGCCGGCGCGAACAAGACGCAGAAGACCGCGTCTCGATAGCTCGAAGGGTCGTGATGCTGTAAGCAAATCATCGAGGCCGATCCCCCGTAGACGAACTGACTTAACTCAGAAGAATTTCAAGCATTTCTTACAAAATCTCTCACGCAATCGGTTTCGCTGCGAATATCGGGATGCGGTTTGAAGAGTACGCTTCCTCTCGGCAGAGCGAACACGACGCTGAAGACCGCGTCTCGATAGCACGAACGGTCGTGATGCTGTAAGCAAATCATACATTCATGAGCTTCACTAATTAGACGACGAGGCATTTGGCGACCTGTAGAGAGTCATAGTTACTCCCTGATTTTACCTGCAAATTACAGATTCGGAGATACCAAATCTCTCACGCAATCGGTTTCGCTGCGAATATCGGCATGCGGTTTGAAGAGTATGCTTCCTCTCGGCGGCGCGAACAAGACGCAGAAGACCGCGTCTCGATAGCACGAACGGTCGTGATTCTATAGGAAAATTACGAATAAGCGCGGGTAAGCGGCGGGAGTAAATTTTGCAAAATTTCAGATTCGGAGATACTGCGAATATCGGCATGCGGTTTGAAGCGTACGCTTCCTCTCGCCGGCGCGAACAAGACGCAGAAGACCGCGTCTCGATAGCTCGAAGGGTCGTGATGCTGTAAGCAAATCATCGAGGCCGATCCCCCGTAGACGAACTGACTTAACTCAGAAGAATTTCAAGCATTTCTTACAAAATCTCTCACGCAATCGGTTTCGCTGCGAATATCGGGATGCGGTTTGAAGAGTACGCTTCCTCTCGGCAGAGCGAACACGACGCTGAAGACCGCGTCTCGATAGCACGAACGGTCGTGATGCTGTAAGCAAATCATACATTCATGCGCTTCACTAATTAGACGACGAGGCATTTGGCGACCTGTCGAGAGTCATAGTTACTCCCTGATTTTACCTGCAAATTACAGATTCGGAGATACCAAATCTCTCACGCAATCGGTTTCGCTGCGAATATCGGCATGCGGTTTGAAGAGTATGCTTCCTCTCGGCGGCGCGAACAAGACGCAGAAGACCGCGTCTCGATAGCACGAACGGTCGTGATTCTATAGGAAAATTACGAATAAGCGCGGGTAAGCGGCGGGAGTAAATTTTGCAAAATTTCAGATTCGGAGATACTGCGAATATCGGCGTGCGGTTTGAAGCGTACGCTTCCTCTCGCCGGCGCGAACAAGACGCAGAAGACCGCGTCTCGATAGCTCGAAGGGTCGTGATGCTGTAAGCAAATCATCGAGGCCGATCCCCCGTAGACGAACTGACTTAACTCAGAAGAATTTCAAGCATTTCTTACAAAATCTCTCACGCAATCGGTTTCGCTGCGAATATCGGGATGCGGTTTGAAGAGTACGCTTCCTCTCGGCAGAGCGAACACGACGCTGAAGACCGCGTCTCGATAGCACGAACGGTCGTGATGCTGTAAGCAAATCATACATTCATGAGCTTCACTAATTAGACGACGAGGCATTTGGCGACCTGTAGAGAGTCATAGTTACTCCCTGATTTTACCTGCAAATTACAGATTCGGAGATACCAAATCTCTCACGCAATCGGTTTCGCTGCGAATATCGGCATGCGGTTTGAAGAGTATGCTTCCTCTCGGCGGCGCGAACAAGACGCAGAAGACCGCGTCTCGATAGCACGAACGGTCGTGATTCTATAGGAAAATTACGAATAAGCGCGGGTAAGCGGCGGGAGTAAATTTTGCAAAATTTCAGATTCGGAGATACTGCGAATATCGGCATGCGGTTTGAAGCGTACGCTTCCTCTCGCCGGCGCGAACAAGACGCAGAAGACCGCGTCTCGATAGCTCGAAGGGTCGTGATGCTGTAAGCAAATCATCGAGGCCGATCCCCCGTAGACGAACTGACTTAACTCAGAAGAATTTCAAGCATTTCTTACAAAATCTCTCACGCAATCGGTTTCGCTGCGAATATCGGGATGCGGTTTGAAGAGTACGCTTCCTCTCGGCAGAGCGAACACGACGCTGAAGACCGCGTCTATGGGGGGATTGGCCCGAATTTTTTGAAAAAAATATAAAGAAAAGTCAGTCTACGGAGGATTGGCCAGAATTTTTTGAAAAAAAATATAAAGAGAATTATGTTAGTCTACGGAATATCGGCATGCGGTTTGAAGCGTACGCTTCCTCTCGCCGGCGCCAACAAGACGTAGAAGACCGCGTCTCGATAGCTCGAAGGGTCGTGATGCTGTAAGCAAATCATCGAGGCCGATCCCCCGTAGACGAACTGACTTAACTCAGAAGAATTTCAAGCATTTTCTTACAAAATCTTTCACGCAATCGGTTTCGCTGCGAATATCGGGATGCCGTCTGCAGCGTACGCTTGCTCTCGGCAGAGCGAACACGACGCTGAAGACCGCGTCTATGGGGGATTGGCCCGAATTTTTTTGAAAAAAATATAAAGAAAAGTCAGTCTACGGAGGATTGGCCAGAATTTTTTGAAAAAAATATAAAGAGAATTATGTTAGTCTACGGAATATCGGCATGCGGTTTGAAGCGTACGCTTCCTCTCGCCGGCGCCAACAAGACGTAGAAGACCGCGTCTCGATAGCTCGAAGGGTCGTGATGCTGTAAGCAAATCATCGAGGCCGATCCCCCGTAGACGAACTGACTTAACTCAGAAGAATTTCAAGCATTTCTTACAAAATCTTTCACGCAATCGGTTTCGCTGCGAATATCGGGATGCCGTCTGCAGCGTACGCTTGCTCTCGGCAGAGCGAACACGACGCTGAAGACCGCGTCTATGGGGGATTGGCCCGAATTTTTTGAAAAAAATATAAAGAAAAGTCAGTCTACGGAGGATTGGCCAGAATTTTTTGAAAAAAATATAAAGAGAATTATGTTAGTCTACGGAATATCGGCATGCGGTTTGAAGCGTACGCTTCCTCTCGCCGGCGCCAACAAGACGTAGAAGACCGCGTCTCGATAGCTCGAAGGGTCGTGATGCTGTAAGCAAATCATCGAGGCCGATCCCCCGTAGACGAACTGACTTAACTCAGAAGAATTTCAAGCATTTCTTACAAAATCTTTCACGCAATCGGTTTCGCTGCGAATATCGGGATGCCGTCTGCAGCGTACGCTTGCTCTCGGCAGAGCGAACACGACGCTGAAGACCGCGTCTATGGGGGATTGGCCCGAATTTTTTGAA
>CAXEFP010001290.1:0-131733 GCA_963995525.1 Escarpia spicata | reverse complement strand
AGCCGGGGCCTCTTATCAGATCTGTCTACTGACTGGACCTTCTGGCCAATCAAGCAAGTGGCATTGTTTTCTGAATGTCTGCTAATTAGGCTGTGTAATATTATGTAATTGAAATGCTTGAGACGTCTGGCCTTTGAGGAATTCACACCCTAAGGTGACTTTTTGTTGATGTTTACCTTTGTAAATATGGCACAAGGTCAAAAAATAAATACAAATTTGAATGTAACGTAACAACTGGCTGTATTGAATTTTCTGATAAAACACATATTTGACTTTCTGGAAAACTTTATCAGGAGTTCATAGTGCCACCTGAGAACATTGTGCTGGATTACAAATTGTCCAACAGCGAAGTGCTGATTTTTCTGGTGCCTTGCCAAGTTTGGTGGCACCTTTGAAATGTGCATAAAACACAAACACCTGGAGGGATTACAACAAATAAAATTGCAGAGTGCTTGTAACATTGGTGCCTATAAAGTGTGTTGTTTTCAACATTTTCTCCAAAATTGCCCTACCTATTTGGGGTCAGCACACTGTTGGACTTCCTGCTTGATTACAGACGAAACAAAGTGCAGTATATTTGTGAGAAATGACTTTTTATAATATTCACTTGCTCTGACATAAGTGCACTTGAGTAGTCAGATTTCTAGATGTGATCGTTGAAGCTGTTGACAGTAAAATGGTGTCTTTTTAGCTGATTTTACTAAGCGGAAGGGTATCTGGCAGCAATTTGGCTAGTTGACACTGTAGCCGTATTACTGCCTGCATCCATTTGTAAATATTGACGGGTGTCATACATACAGGCATTTTGCAAGAGCTAGAGATATGAGATTTTGACTAAACTCGACCAGCATGTCAATGAGATGATAATAACAGCAGGTGAGAAGTTTAAGAAACTTTATAGGTCACGTTTTCTTATAATCACACAAAACATTAACATGGTCGCCAATGGGAAAAGTGACAGTGTGCTGACCCCAATTAAAGTCCCTAGCAACGGAAACACGCTATAGTCATTGCACAATCACGGAGGACGCATTTTACTTCAAATATCTTGAAACAATTACTGAAAATATGTGTATGGCAAAACTGCAGTTGAATGGAACAAACCGTTTTTGGATATTACAGACTTCTCACCAGTCTGCAAGTCATTATCACAGCGACGAAACACATGTCTTATAAGGGGGGTGGGGTGCGTATGCCAGTAGTTAAGCCTCAATTTGAGAATACGTATGAAAATTAACCAATAACATTGCAGCAGGGTGATTCATCAATCGTTTTTTGTTTACTTCAGCTGACTAAACACACGTGAAGATGTTGTAATTGACCCTAATGAAGTCTGAGGACAGTGATTAGCTGGAGTCAGCCATAGCCGGGGCCTCTTATCAGATCTGTCTACTGACTGGACCTTCTGGCCAATCAAGCAAGTGGCATTGTTTTCTGAATGTCTGCTAATTAGGCTGTGTAATATTATGTAATTGAAATGCTTGAGACGTCTGGCCTTTGAGGAATTCACACCCTAAGGTGACTTTTTGTTGATGTTTACCTTTGTAAATATGGCACAAGGTCAAAAAATAAATACAAATTTGAATGTAACGTAACAACTGGCTGTATTGAATTTTCTGATAAAACACATATTTGACTTTCTGGAAAACTTTATCAGGAGTTCATAGTGCCACCTGAGAACATTGTGCTGGATTACAAATTGTCCAACAGCGAAGTGCTGATTTTTCTGGTGCCTTGCCAAGTTTGGTGGCACCTTTGAAATGTGCATAAAACACAAACACCTGGAGGGATTACAACAAATAAAATTGCAGAGTGCTTGTAACATTGGTGCCTATAAAGTGTGTTGTTTTCAACATTTTCTCCAAAATTGCCCTACCTATTTGGGGTCAGCACACTGTTGGACTTCCTGCTTGATTACAGACGAAACAAAGTGCAGTATATTTGTGAGAAATGACTTTTTATAATATTCACTTGCTCTGACATAAGTGCACTTGAGTAGTCAGATTTCTAGATGTGATCGTTGAAGCTGTTGACAGTAAAATGGTGTCTTTTTAGCTGATTTTACTAAGCGGAAGGGTATCTGGCAGCAATTTGGCTAGTTGACACTGTAGCCGTATTACTGCCTGCATCCATTTGTAAATATTGACGGGTGTCATACATACAGGCATTTTGCAAGAGCTAGAGATATGAGATTTTGACTAAACTCGACCAGCATGTCAATGAGATGATAATAACAGCAGGTGAGAAGTTTAAGAAACTTTATAGGTCACGTTTTCTTATAATCACACAAAACATTAACATGGTCGCCAATGGGAAAAGTGACAGTGTGCTGACCCCAATTAAAGTCCCTAGCAACGGAAACACGCTATAGTCATTGCACAATCACGGAGGACGCATTTTACTTCAAATATCTTGAAACAATTACTGAAAATATGTGTATGGCAAAACTGCAGTTGAATGGAACAAACCGTTTTTGGATATTACAGACTTCTCACCAGTCTGCAAGTCATTATCACAGCGACGAAACACATGTCTTATAAGGGGGGTGGGGTGCGTATGCCAGTAGTTAAGCCTCAATTTGAGAATACGTATGAAAATTAACCAATAACATTGCAGCAGGGTGATTCATCAATCGTTTTTTGTTTACTTCAGCTGACTAAACACACGTGAAGATGTTGTAATTGACCCTAATGAAGTCTGAGGACAGTGATTAGCTGGAGTCAGCCATAGCCGGGGCCTCTTATCAGATCTGTCTACTGACTGGACCTTCTGGCCAATCAAGCAAGTGGCATTGTTTTCTGAATGTCTGCTAATTAGGCTGTGTAATATTATGTAATTGAAATGCTTGAGACGTCTGGCCTTTGAGGAATTCACACCCTAAGGTGACTTTTTGTTGATGTTTACCTTTGTAAATATGGCACAAGGTCAAAAAATAAATACAAATTTGAATGTAACGTAACAACTGGCTGTATTGAATTTTCTGATAAAACACATATTTGACTTTCTGGAAAACTTTATCAGGAGTTCATAGTGCCACCTGAGAACATTGTGCTGGATTACAAATTGTCCAACAGCGAAGTGCTGATTTTTCTGGTGCCTTGCCAAGTTTGGTGGCACCTTTGAAATGTGCATAAAACACAAACACCTGGAGGGATTACAACAAATAAAATTGCAGAGTGCTTGTAACATTGGTGCCTATAAAGTGTGTTGTTTTCAACATTTTCTCCAAAATTGCCCTACCTATTTGGGGTCAGCACACTGTTGGACTTCCTGCTTGATTACAGACGAAACAAAGTGCAGTATATTTGTGAGAAATGACTTTTTATAATATTCACTTGCTCTGACATAAGTGCACTTGAGTAGTCAGATTTCTAGATGTGATCGTTGAAGCTGTTGACAGTAAAATGGTGTCTTTTTAGCTGATTTTACTAAGCGGAAGGGTATCTGGCAGCAATTTGGCTAGTTGACACTGTAGCCGTATTACTGCCTGCATCCATTTGTAAATATTGACGGGTGTCATACATACAGGCATTTTGCAAGAGCTAGAGATATGAGATTTTGACTAAACTCGACCAGCATGTCAATGAGATGATAATAACAGCAGGTGAGAAGTTTAAGAAACTTTATAGGTCACGTTTTCTTATAATCACACAAAACATTAACATGGTCGCCAATGGGAAAAGTGACAGTGTGCTGACCCCAATTAAAGTCCCTAGCAACGGAAACACGCTATAGTCATTGCACAATCACGGAGGACGCATTTTACTTCAAATATCTTGAAACAATTACTGAAAATATGTGTATGGCAAAACTGCAGTTGAATGGAACAAACCGTTTTTGGATATTACAGACTTCTCACCAGTCTGCAAGTCATTATCACAGCGACGAAACACATGTCTTATAAGGGGGGTGGGGTGCGTATGCCAGTAGTTAAGCCTCAATTTGAGAATACGTATGAAAATTAACCAATAACATTGCAGCAGGGTGATTCATCAATCGTTTTTTGTTTACTTCAGCTGACTAAACACACGTGAAGATGTTGTAATTGACCCTAATGAAGTCTGAGGACAGTGATTAGCTGGAGTCAGCCATAGCCGGGGCCTCTTATCAGATCTGTCTACTGACTGGACCTTCTGGCCAATCAAGCAAGTGGCATTGTTTTCTGAATGTCTGCTAATTAGGCTGTGTAATATTATGTAATTGAAATGCTTGAGACGTCTGGCCTTTGAGGAATTCACACCCTAAGGTGACTTTTTGTTGATGTTTACCTTTGTAAATATGGCACAAGGTCAAAAATAAATACAAATTTGAATGTAACGTAACAACTGGCTGTATTGAATTTTCTGATAAAACACATATTTGACTTTCTGGAAAACTTTATCAGGAGTTCATAGTGCCACCTGAGAACATTGTGCTGGATTACAAATTGTCCAACAGCGAAGTGCTGATTTTTCTGGTGCCTTGCCAAGTTTGGTGGCACCTTTGAAATGTGCATAAAACACAAACACCTGGAGGGATTACAACAAATAAAATTGCAGAGTGCTTGTAACATTGGTGCCTATAAAGTGTGTTGTTTTCAACATTTTCTCCAAAATTGCCCTACCTATTTGGGGTCAGCACACTGTTGGACTTCCTGCTTGATTACAGACGAAACAAAGTGCAGTATATTTGTGAGAAATGACTTTTTATAATATTCACTTGCTCTGACATAAGTGCACTTGAGTAGTCAGATTTCTAGATGTGATCGTTGAAGCTGTTGACAGTAAAATGGTGTCTTTTTAGCTGATTTTACTAAGCGGAAGGGTATCTGGCAGCAATTTGGCTAGTTGACACTGTAGCCGTATTACTGCCTGCATCCATTTGTAAATATTGACGGGTGTCATACATACAGGCATTTTGCAAGAGCTAGAGATATGAGATTTTGACTAAACTCGACCAGCATGTCAATGAGATGATAATAACAGCAGGTGAGAAGTTTAAGAAACTTTATAGGTCACGTTTTCTTATAATCACACAAAACATTAACATGGTCGCCAATGGGAAAAGTGACAGTGTGCTGACCCCAATTAAAGTCCCTAGCAACGGAAACACGCTATAGTCATTGCACAATCACGGAGGACGCATTTTACTTCAAATATCTTGAAACAATTACTGAAAATATGTGTATGGCAAAACTGCAGTTGAATGGAACAAACCGTTTTTGGATATTACAGACTTCTCACCAGTCTGCAAGTCATTATCACAGCGACGAAACACATGTCTTATAAGGGGGGTGGGGTGCGTATGCCAGTAGTTAAGCCTCAATTTGAGAATACGTATGAAAATTAACCAATAACATTGCAGCAGGGTGATTCATCAATCGTTTTTTGTTTACTTCAGCTGACTAAACACACGTGAAGATGTTGTAATTGACCCTAATGAAGTCTGAGGACAGTGATTAGCTGGAGTCAGCCATAGCCGGGGCCTCTTATCAGATCTGTCTACTGACTGGACCTTCTGGCCAATCAAGCAAGTGGCATTGTTTTCTGAATGTCTGCTAATTAGGCTGTGTAATATTATGTAATTGAAATGCTTGAGACGTCTGGCCTTTGAGGAATTCACACCCTAAGGTGACTTTTTGTTGATGTTTACCTTTGTAAATATGGCACAAGGTCAAAAAATAAATACAAATTTGAATGTAACGTAACAACTGGCTGTATTGAATTTTCTGATAAAACACATATTTGACTTTCTGGAAAACTTTATCAGGAGTTCATAGTGCCACCTGAGAACATTGTGCTGGATTACAAATTGTCCAACAGCGAAGTGCTGATTTTTCTGGTGCCTTGCCAAGTTTGGTGGCACCTTTGAAATGTGCATAAAACACAAACACCTGGAGGGATTACAACAAATAAAATTGCAGAGTGCTTGTAACATTGGTGCCTATAAAGTGTGTTGTTTTCAACATTTTCTCCAAAATTGCCCTACCTATTTGGGGTCAGCACACTGTTGGACTTCCTGCTTGATTACAGACGAAACAAAGTGCAGTATATTTGTGAGAAATGACTTTTTATAATATTCACTTGCTCTGACATAAGTGCACTTGAGTAGTCAGATTTCTAGATGTGATCGTTGAAGCTGTTGACAGTAAAATGGTGTCTTTTTAGCTGATTTTACTAAGCGGAAGGGTATCTGGCAGCAATTTGGCTAGTTGACACTGTAGCCGTATTACTGCCTGCATCCATTTGTAAATATTGACGGGTGTCATACATACAGGCATTTTGCAAGAGCTAGAGATATGAGATTTTGACTAAACTCGACCAGCATGTCAATGAGATGATAATAACAGCAGGTGAGAAGTTTAAGAAACTTTATAGGTCACGTTTTCTTATAATCACACAAAACATTAACATGGTCGCCAATGGGAAAAGTGACAGTGTGCTGACCCCAATTAAAGTCCCTAGCAACGGAAACACGCTATAGTCATTGCACAATCACGGAGGACGCATTTTACTTCAAATATCTTGAAACAATTACTGAAAATATGTGTATGGCAAAACTGCAGTTGAATGGAACAAACCGTTTTTGGATATTACAGACTTCTCACCAGTCTGCAAGTCATTATCACAGCGACGAAACACATGTCTTATAAGGGGGGTGGGGTGCGTATGCCAGTAGTTAAGCCTCAATTTGAGAATACGTATGAAAATTAACCAATAACATTGCAGCAGGGTGATTCATCAATCGTTTTTTGTTTACTTCAGCTGACTAAACACACGTGAAGATGTTGTAATTGACCCTAATGAAGTCTGAGGACAGTGATTAGCTGGAGTCAGCCATAGCCGGGGCCTCTTATCAGATCTGTCTACTGACTGGACCTTCTGGCCAATCAAGCAAGTGGCATTGTTTTCTGAATGTCTGCTAATTAGGCTGTGTAATATTATGTAATTGAAATGCTTGAGACGTCTGGCCTTTGAGGAATTCACACCCTAAGGTGACTTTTTGTTGATGTTTACCTTTGTAAATATGGCACAAGGTCAAAAAATAAATACAAATTTGAATGTAACGTAACAACTGGCTGTATTGAATTTTCTGATAAAACACATATTTGACTTTCTGGAAAACTTTATCAGGAGTTCATAGTGCCACCTGAGAACATTGTGCTGGATTACAAATTGTCCAACAGCGAAGTGCTGATTTTTCTGGTGCCTTGCCAAGTTTGGTGGCACCTTTGAAATGTGCATAAAACACAAACACCTGGAGGGATTACAACAAATAAAATTGCAGAGTGCTTGTAACATTGGTGCCTATAAAGTGTGTTGTTTTCAACATTTTCTCCAAAATTGCCCTACCTATTTGGGGTCAGCACACTGTTGGACTTCCTGCTTGATTACAGACGAAACAAAGTGCAGTATATTTGTGAGAAATGACTTTTTATAATATTCACTTGCTCTGACATAAGTGCACTTGAGTAGTCAGATTTCTAGATGTGATCGTTGAAGCTGTTGACAGTAAAATGGTGTCTTTTTAGCTGATTTTACTAAGCGGAAGGGTATCTGGCAGCAATTTGGCTAGTTGACACTGTAGCCGTATTACTGCCTGCATCCATTTGTAAATATTGACGGGTGTCATACATACAGGCATTTTGCAAGAGCTAGAGATATGAGATTTTGACTAAACTCGACCAGCATGTCAATGAGATGATAATAACAGCAGGTGAGAAGTTTAAGAAACTTTATAGGTCACGTTTTCTTATAATCACACAAAACATTAACATGGTCGCCAATGGGAAAAGTGACAGTGTGCTGACCCCAATTAAAGTCCCTAGCAACGGAAACACGCTATAGTCATTGCACAATCACGGAGGACGCATTTTACTTCAAATATCTTGAAACAATTACTGAAAATATGTGTATGGCAAAACTGCAGTTGAATGGAACAAACCGTTTTTGGATATTACAGACTTCTCACCAGTCTGCAAGTCATTATCACAGCGACGAAACACATGTCTTATAAGGGGGGTGGGGTGCGTATGCCAGTAGTTAAGCCTCAATTTGAGAATACGTATGAAAATTAACCAATAACATTGCAGCAGGGTGATTCATCAATCGTTTTTTGTTTACTTCAGCTGACTAAACACACGTGAAGATGTTGTAATTGACCCTAATGAAGTCTGAGGACAGTGATTAGCTGGAGTCAGCCATAGCCGGGGCCTCTTATCAGATCTGTCTACTGACTGGACCTTCTGGCCAATCAAGCAAGTGGCATTGTTTTCTGAATGTCTGCTAATTAGGCTGTGTAATATTATGTAATTGAAATGCTTGAGACGTCTGGCCTTTGAGGAATTCACACCCTAAGGTGACTTTTTGTTGATGTTTACCTTTGTAAATATGGCACAAGGTCAAAAAATAAATACAAATTTGAATGTAACGTAACAACTGGCTGTATTGAATTTTCTGATAAAACACATATTTGACTTTCTGGAAAACTTTATCAGGAGTTCATAGTGCCACCTGAGAACATTGTGCTGGATTACAAATTGTCCAACAGCGAAGTGCTGATTTTTCTGGTGCCTTGCCAAGTTTGGTGGCACCTTTGAAATGTGCATAAAACACAAACACCTGGAGGGATTACAACAAATAAAATTGCAGAGTGCTTGTAACATTGGTGCCTATAAAGTGTGTTGTTTTCAACATTTTCTCCAAAATTGCCCTACCTATTTGGGGTCAGCACACTGTTGGACTTCCTGCTTGATTACAGACGAAACAAAGTGCAGTATATTTGTGAGAAATGACTTTTTATAATATTCACTTGCTCTGACATAAGTGCACTTGAGTAGTCAGATTTCTAGATGTGATCGTTGAAGCTGTTGACAGTAAAATGGTGTCTTTTTAGCTGATTTTACTAAGCGGAAGGGTATCTGGCAGCAATTTGGCTAGTTGACACTGTAGCCGTATTACTGCCTGCATCCATTTGTAAATATTGACGGGTGTCATACATACAGGCATTTTGCAAGAGCTAGAGATATGAGATTTTGACTAAACTCGACCAGCATGTCAATGAGATGATAATAACAGCAGGTGAGAAGTTTAAGAAACTTTATAGGTCACGTTTTCTTATAATCACACAAAACATTAACATGGTCGCCAATGGGAAAAGTGACAGTGTGCTGACCCCAATTAAAGTCCCTAGCAACGGAAACACGCTATAGTCATTGCACAATCACGGAGGACGCATTTTACTTCAAATATCTTGAAACAATTACTGAAAATATGTGTATGGCAAAACTGCAGTTGAATGGAACAAACCGTTTTTGGATATTACAGACTTCTCACCAGTCTGCAAGTCATTATCACAGCGACGAAACACATGTCTTATAAGGGGGGTGGGGTGCGTATGCCAGTAGTTAAGCCTCAATTTGAGAATACGTATGAAAATTAACCAATAACATTGCAGCAGGGTGATTCATCAATCGTTTTTTGTTTACTTCAGCTGACTAAACACACGTGAAGATGTTGTAATTGACCCTAATGAAGTCTGAGGACAGTGATTAGCTGGAGTCAGCCATAGCCGGGGCCTCTTATCAGATCTGTCTACTGACTGGACCTTCTGGCCAATCAAGCAAGTGGCATTGTTTTCTGAATGTCTGCTAATTAGGCTGTGTAATATTATGTAATTGAAATGCTTGAGACGTCTGGCCTTTGAGGAATTCACACCCTAAGGTGACTTTTTGTTGATGTTTACCTTTGTAAATATGGCACAAGGTCAAAAAATAAATACAAATTTGAATGTAACGTAACAACTGGCTGTATTGAATTTTCTGATAAAACACATATTTGACTTTCTGGAAAACTTTATCAGGAGTTCATAGTGCCACCTGAGAACATTGTGCTGGATTACAAATTGTCCAACAGCGAAGTGCTGATTTTTCTGGTGCCTTGCCAAGTTTGGTGGCACCTTTGAAATGTGCATAAAACACAAACACCTGGAGGGATTACAACAAATAAAATTGCAGAGTGCTTGTAACATTGGTGCCTATAAAGTGTGTTGTTTTCAACATTTTCTCCAAAATTGCCCTACCTATTTGGGGTCAGCACACTGTTGGACTTCCTGCTTGATTACAGACGAAACAAAGTGCAGTATATTTGTGAGAAATGACTTTTTATAATATTCACTTGCTCTGACATAAGTGCACTTGAGTAGTCAGATTTCTAGATGTGATCGTTGAAGCTGTTGACAGTAAAATGGTGTCTTTTTAGCTGATTTTACTAAGCGGAAGGGTATCTGGCAGCAATTTGGCTAGTTGACACTGTAGCCGTATTACTGCCTGCATCCATTTGTAAATATTGACGGGTGTCATACATACAGGCATTTTGCAAGAGCTAGAGATATGAGATTTTGACTAAACTCGACCAGCATGTCAATGAGATGATAATAACAGCAGGTGAGAAGTTTAAGAAACTTTATAGGTCACGTTTTCTTATAATCACACAAAACATTAACATGGTCGCCAATGGGAAAAGTGACAGTGTGCTGACCCCAATTAAAGTCCCTAGCAACGGAAACACGCTATAGTCATTGCACAATCACGGAGGACGCATTTTACTTCAAATATCTTGAAACAATTACTGAAAATATGTGTATGGCAAAACTGCAGTTGAATGGAACAAACCGTTTTTGGATATTACAGACTTCTCACCAGTCTGCAAGTCATTATCACAGCGACGAAACACATGTCTTATAAGGGGGGTGGGGTGCGTATGCCAGTAGTTAAGCCTCAATTTGAGAATACGTATGAAAATTAACCAATAACATTGCAGCAGGGTGATTCATCAATCGTTTTTTGTTTACTTCAGCTGACTAAACACACGTGAAGATGTTGTAATTGACCCTAATGAAGTCTGAGGACAGTGATTAGCTGGAGTCAGCCATAGCCGGGGCCTCTTATCAGATCTGTCTACTGACTGGACCTTCTGGCCAATCAAGCAAGTGGCATTGTTTTCTGAATGTCTGCTAATTAGGCTGTGTAATATTATGTAATTGAAATGCTTGAGACGTCTGGCCTTTGAGGAATTCACACCCTAAGGTGACTTTTTGTTGATGTTTACCTTTGTAAATATGGCACAAGGTCAAAAAATAAATACAAATTTGAATGTAACGTAACAACTGGCTGTATTGAATTTTCTGATAAAACACATATTTGACTTTCTGGAAAACTTTATCAGGAGTTCATAGTGCCACCTGAGAACATTGTGCTGGATTACAAATTGTCCAACAGCGAAGTGCTGATTTTTCTGGTGCCTTGCCAAGTTTGGTGGCACCTTTGAAATGTGCATAAAACACAAACACCTGGAGGGATTACAACAAATAAAATTGCAGAGTGCTTGTAACATTGGTGCCTATAAAGTGTGTTGTTTTCAACATTTTCTCCAAAATTGCCCTACCTATTTGGGGTCAGCACACTGTTGGACTTCCTGCTTGATTACAGACGAAACAAAGTGCAGTATATTTGTGAGAAATGACTTTTTATAATATTCACTTGCTCTGACATAAGTGCACTTGAGTAGTCAGATTTCTAGATGTGATCGTTGAAGCTGTTGACAGTAAAATGGTGTCTTTTTAGCTGATTTTACTAAGCGGAAGGGTATCTGGCAGCAATTTGGCTAGTTGACACTGTAGCCGTATTACTGCCTGCATCCATTTGTAAATATTGACGGGTGTCATACATACAGGCATTTTGCAAGAGCTAGAGATATGAGATTTTGACTAAACTCGACCAGCATGTCAATGAGATGATAATAACAGCAGGTGAGAAGTTTAAGAAACTTTATAGGTCACGTTTTCTTATAATCACACAAAACATTAACATGGTCGCCAATGGGAAAAGTGACAGTGTGCTGACCCCAATTAAAGTCCCTAGCAACGGAAACACGCTATAGTCATTGCACAATCACGGAGGACGCATTTTACTTCAAATATCTTGAAACAATTACTGAAAATATGTGTATGGCAAAACTGCAGTTGAATGGAACAAACCGTTTTTGGATATTACAGACTTCTCACCAGTCTGCAAGTCATTATCACAGCGACGAAACACATGTCTTATAAGGGGGGTGGGGTGCGTATGCCAGTAGTTAAGCCTCAATTTGAGAATACGTATGAAAATTAACCAATAACATTGCAGCAGGGTGATTCATCAATCGTTTTTTGTTTACTTCAGCTGACTAAACACACGTGAAGATGTTGTAATTGACCCTAATGAAGTCTGAGGACAGTGATTAGCTGGAGTCAGCCATAGCCGGGGCCTCTTATCAGATCTGTCTACTGACTGGACCTTCTGGCCAATCAAGCAAGTGGCATTGTTTTCTGAATGTCTGCTAATTAGGCTGTGTAATATTATGTAATTGAAATGCTTGAGACGTCTGGCCTTTGAGGAATTCACACCCTAAGGTGACTTTTTGTTGATGTTTACCTTTGTAAATATGGCACAAGGTCAAAAAATAAATACAAATTTGAATGTAACGTAACAACTGGCTGTATTGAATTTTCTGATAAAACACATATTTGACTTTCTGGAAAACTTTATCAGGAGTTCATAGTGCCACCTGAGAACATTGTGCTGGATTACAAATTGTCCAACAGCGAAGTGCTGATTTTTCTGGTGCCTTGCCAAGTTTGGTGGCACCTTTGAAATGTGCATAAAACACAAACACCTGGAGGGATTACAACAAATAAAATTGCAGAGTGCTTGTAACATTGGTGCCTATAAAGTGTGTTGTTTTCAACATTTTCTCCAAAATTGCCCTACCTATTTGGGGTCAGCACACTGTTGGACTTCCTGCTTGATTACAGACGAAACAAAGTGCAGTATATTTGTGAGAAATGACTTTTTATAATATTCACTTGCTCTGACATAAGTGCACTTGAGTAGTCAGATTTCTAGATGTGATCGTTGAAGCTGTTGACAGTAAAATGGTGTCTTTTTAGCTGATTTTACTAAGCGGAAGGGTATCTGGCAGCAATTTGGCTAGTTGACACTGTAGCCGTATTACTGCCTGCATCCATTTGTAAATATTGACGGGTGTCATACATACAGGCATTTTGCAAGAGCTAGAGATATGAGATTTTGACTAAACTCGACCAGCATGTCAATGAGATGATAATAACAGCAGGTGAGAAGTTTAAGAAACTTTATAGGTCACGTTTTCTTATAATCACACAAAACATTAACATGGTCGCCAATGGGAAAAGTGACAGTGTGCTGACCCCAATTAAAGTCCCTAGCAACGGAAACACGCTATAGTCATTGCACAATCACGGAGGACGCATTTTACTTCAAATATCTTGAAACAATTACTGAAAATATGTGTATGGCAAAACTGCAGTTGAATGGAACAAACCGTTTTTGGATATTACAGACTTCTCACCAGTCTGCAAGTCATTATCACAGCGACGAAACACATGTCTTATAAGGGGGGTGGGGTGCGTATGCCAGTAGTTAAGCCTCAATTTGAGAATACGTATGAAAATTAACCAATAACATTGCAGCAGGGTGATTCATCAATCGTTTTTTGTTTACTTCAGCTGACTAAACACACGTGAAGATGTTGTAATTGACCCTAATGAAGTCTGAGGACAGTGATTAGCTGGAGTCAGCCATAGCCGGGGCCTCTTATCAGATCTGTCTACTGACTGGACCTTCTGGCCAATCAAGCAAGTGGCATTGTTTTCTGAATGTCTGCTAATTAGGCTGTGTAATATTATGTAATTGAAATGCTTGAGACGTCTGGCCTTTGAGGAATTCACACCCTAAGGTGACTTTTTGTTGATGTTTACCTTTGTAAATATGGCACAAGGTCAAAAAATAAATACAAATTTGAATGTAACGTAACAACTGGCTGTATTGAATTTTCTGATAAAACACATATTTGACTTTCTGGAAAACTTTATCAGGAGTTCATAGTGCCACCTGAGAACATTGTGCTGGATTACAAATTGTCCAACAGCGAAGTGCTGATTTTTCTGGTGCCTTGCCAAGTTTGGTGGCACCTTTGAAATGTGCATAAAACACAAACACCTGGAGGGATTACAACAAATAAAATTGCAGAGTGCTTGTAACATTGGTGCCTATAAAGTGTGTTGTTTTCAACATTTTCTCCAAAATTGCCCTACCTATTTGGGGTCAGCACACTGTTGGACTTCCTGCTTGATTACAGACGAAACAAAGTGCAGTATATTTGTGAGAAATGACTTTTTATAATATTCACTTGCTCTGACATAAGTGCACTTGAGTAGTCAGATTTCTAGATGTGATCGTTGAAGCTGTTGACAGTAAAATGGTGTCTTTTTAGCTGATTTTACTAAGCGGAAGGGTATCTGGCAGCAATTTGGCTAGTTGACACTGTAGCCGTATTACTGCCTGCATCCATTTGTAAATATTGACGGGTGTCATACATACAGGCATTTTGCAAGAGCTAGAGATATGAGATTTTGACTAAACTCGACCAGCATGTCAATGAGATGATAATAACAGCAGGTGAGAAGTTTAAGAAACTTTATAGGTCACGTTTTCTTATAATCACACAAAACATTAACATGGTCGCCAATGGGAAAAGTGACAGTGTGCTGACCCCAATTAAAGTCCCTAGCAACGGAAACACGCTATAGTCATTGCACAATCACGGAGGACGCATTTTACTTCAAATATCTTGAAACAATTACTGAAAATATGTGTATGGCAAAACTGCAGTTGAATGGAACAAACCGTTTTTGGATATTACAGACTTCTCACCAGTCTGCAAGTCATTATCACAGCGACGAAACACATGTCTTATAAGGGGGGTGGGGTGCGTATGCCAGTAGTTAAGCCTCAATTTGAGAATACGTATGAAAATTAACCAATAACATTGCAGCAGGGTGATTCATCAATCGTTTTTTGTTTACTTCAGCTGACTAAACACACGTGAAGATGTTGTAATTGACCCTAATGAAGTCTGAGGACAGTGATTAGCTGGAGTCAGCCATAGCCGGGGCCTCTTATCAGATCTGTCTACTGACTGGACCTTCTGGCCAATCAAGCAAGTGGCATTGTTTTCTGAATGTCTGCTAATTAGGCTGTGTAATATTATGTAATTGAAATGCTTGAGACGTCTGGCCTTTGAGGAATTCACACCCTAAGGTGACTTTTTGTTGATGTTTACCTTTGTAAATATGGCACAAGGTCAAAAAATAAATACAAATTTGAATGTAACGTAACAACTGGCTGTATTGAATTTTCTGATAAAACACATATTTGACTTTCTGGAAAACTTTATCAGGAGTTCATAGTGCCACCTGAGAACATTGTGCTGGATTACAAATTGTCCAACAGCGAAGTGCTGATTTTTCTGGTGCCTTGCCAAGTTTGGTGGCACCTTTGAAATGTGCATAAAACACAAACACCTGGAGGGATTACAACAAATAAAATTGCAGAGTGCTTGTAACATTGGTGCCTATAAAGTGTGTTGTTTTCAACATTTTCTCCAAAATTGCCCTACCTATTTGGGGTCAGCACACTGTTGGACTTCCTGCTTGATTACAGACGAAACAAAGTGCAGTATATTTGTGAGAAATGACTTTTTATAATATTCACTTGCTCTGACATAAGTGCACTTGAGTAGTCAGATTTCTAGATGTGATCGTTGAAGCTGTTGACAGTAAAATGGTGTCTTTTTAGCTGATTTTACTAAGCGGAAGGGTATCTGGCAGCAATTTGGCTAGTTGACACTGTAGCCGTATTACTGCCTGCATCCATTTGTAAATATTGACGGGTGTCATACATACAGGCATTTTGCAAGAGCTAGAGATATGAGATTTTGACTAAACTCGACCAGCATGTCAATGAGATGATAATAACAGCAGGTGAGAAGTTTAAGAAACTTTATAGGTCACGTTTTCTTATAATCACACAAAACATTAACATGGTCGCCAATGGGAAAAGTGACAGTGTGCTGACCCCAATTAAAGTCCCTAGCAACGGAAACACGCTATAGTCATTGCACAATCACGGAGGACGCATTTTACTTCAAATATCTTGAAACAATTACTGAAAATATGTGTATGGCAAAACTGCAGTTGAATGGAACAAACCGTTTTTGGATATTACAGACTTCTCACCAGTCTGCAAGTCATTATCACAGCGACGAAACACATGTCTTATAAGGGGGGTGGGGTGCGTATGCCAGTAGTTAAGCCTCAATTTGAGAATACGTATGAAAATTAACCAATAACATTGCAGCAGGGTGATTCATCAATCGTTTTTTGTTTACTTCAGCTGACTAAACACACGTGAAGATGTTGTAATTGACCCTAATGAAGTCTGAGGACAGTGATTAGCTGGAGTCAGCCATAGCCGGGGCCTCTTATCAGATCTGTCTACTGACTGGACCTTCTGGCCAATCAAGCAAGTGGCATTGTTTTCTGAATGTCTGCTAATTAGGCTGTGTAATATTATGTAATTGAAATGCTTGAGACGTCTGGCCTTTGAGGAATTCACACCCTAAGGTGACTTTTTGTTGATGTTTACCTTTGTAAATATGGCACAAGGTCAAAAAATAAATACAAATTTGAATGTAACGTAACAACTGGCTGTATTGAATTTTCTGATAAAACACATATTTGACTTTCTGGAAAACTTTATCAGGAGTTCATAGTGCCACCTGAGAACATTGTGCTGGATTACAAATTGTCCAACAGCGAAGTGCTGATTTTTCTGGTGCCTTGCCAAGTTTGGTGGCACCTTTGAAATGTGCATAAAACACAAACACCTGGAGGGATTACAACAAATAAAATTGCAGAGTGCTTGTAACATTGGTGCCTATAAAGTGTGTTGTTTTCAACATTTTCTCCAAAATTGCCCTACCTATTTGGGGTCAGCACACTGTTGGACTTCCTGCTTGATTACAGACGAAACAAAGTGCAGTATATTTGTGAGAAATGACTTTTTATAATATTCACTTGCTCTGACATAAGTGCACTTGAGTAGTCAGATTTCTAGATGTGATCGTTGAAGCTGTTGACAGTAAAATGGTGTCTTTTTAGCTGATTTTACTAAGCGGAAGGGTATCTGGCAGCAATTTGGCTAGTTGACACTGTAGCCGTATTACTGCCTGCATCCATTTGTAAATATTGACGGGTGTCATACATACAGGCATTTTGCAAGAGCTAGAGATATGAGATTTTGACTAAACTCGACCAGCATGTCAATGAGATGATAATAACAGCAGGTGAGAAGTTTAAGAAACGTTATAGGTCACGTTTTCTTATAATCACACAAAACATTAACATGGTCGCCAATGGGAAAAGTGACAGTGTGCTGACCCCAATTAAAGTCCCTAGCAACGGAAACACGCTATAGTCATTGCACAATCACGGAGGACGCATTTTACTTCAAATATCTTGAAACAATTACTGAAAATATGTGTATGGCAAAACTGCAGTTGAATGGAACAAACCGTTTTTGGATATTACAGACTTCTCACCAGTCTGCAAGTCATTATCACAGCGACGAAACACATGTCTTATAAGGGGGGTGGGGTGCGTATGCCAGTAGTTAAGCCTCAATTTGAGAATACGTATGAAAATTAACCAATAACATTGCAGCAGGGTGATTCATCAATCGTTTTTTGTTTACTTCAGCTGACTAAACACACGTGAAGATGTTGTAATTGACCCTAATGAAGTCTGAGGACAGTGATTAGCTGGAGTCAGCCATAGCCGGGGCCTCTTATCAGATCTGTCTACTGACTGGACCTTCTGGCCAATCAAGCAAGTGGCATTGTTTTCTGAATGTCTGCTAATTAGGCTGTGTAATATTATGTAATTGAAATGCTTGAGACGTCTGGCCTTTGAGGAATTCACACCCTAAGGTGACTTTTTGTTGATGTTTACCTTTGTAAATATGGCACAAGGTCAAAAAATAAATACAAATTTGAATGTAACGTAACAACTGGCTGTATTGAATTTTCTGATAAAACACATATTTGACTTTCTGGAAAACTTTATCAGGAGTTCATAGTGCCACCTGAGAACATTGTGCTGGATTACAAATTGTCCAACAGCGAAGTGCTGATTTTTCTGGTGCCTTGCCAAGTTTGGTGGCACCTTTGAAATGTGCATAAAACACAAACACCTGGAGGGATTACAACAAATAAAATTGCAGAGTGCTTGTAACATTGGTGCCTATAAAGTGTGTTGTTTTCAACATTTTCTCCAAAATTGCCCTACCTAATTAAAGTCCCTAGCAACGGAAACACGCTATAGTCATTGCACAATCACGGAGGACGCATTTTACTTCAAATATCTTGAAACAATTACTGAAAATATGTGTATGGCAAAACTGCAGTTGAATGGAACAAACCGTTTTTGGATATTACAGACTTCTCACCAGTCTGCAAGTCATTATCACAGCGACGAAACACATGTCTTATAAGGGGGGTGGGGTGCGTATGCCAGTAGTTAAGCCTCAATTTGAGAATACGTATGAAAATTAACCAATAACATTGCAGCAGGGTGATTCATCAATCGTTTTTTGTTTACTTCAGCTGACTAAACACACGTGAAGATGTTGTAATTGACCCTAATGAAGTCTGAGGACAGTGATTAGCTGGAGTCAGCCATAGCCGGGGCCTCTTATCAGATCTGTCTACTGACTGGACCTTCTGGCCAATCAAGCAAGTGGCATTGTTTTCTGAATGTCTGCTAATTAGGCTGTGTAATATTATGTAATTGAAATGCTTGAGACGTCTGGCCTTTGAGGAATTCACACCCTAAGGTGACTTTTTGTTGATGTTTACCTTTGTAAATATGGCACAAGGTCAAAAAATAAATACAAATTTGAATGTAACGTAACAACTGGCTGTATTGAATTTTCTGATAAAACACATATTTGACTTTCTGGAAAACTTTATCAGGAGTTCATAGTGCCACCTGAGAACATTGTGCTGGATTACAAATTGTCCAACAGCGAAGTGCTGATTTTTCTGGTGCCTTGCCAAGTTTGGTGGCACCTTTGAAATGTGCATAAAACACAAACACCTGGAGGGATTACAACAAATAAAATTGCAGAGTGCTTGTAACATTGGTGCCTATAAAGTGTGTTGTTTTCAACATTTTCTCCAAAATTGCCCTACCTATTTGGGGTCAGCACACTGTTGGACTTCCTGCTTGATTACAGACGAAACAAAGTGCAGTATATTTGTGAGAAATGACTTTTTATAATATTCACTTGCTCTGACATAAGTGCACTTGAGTAGTCAGATTTCTAGATGTGATCGTTGAAGCTGTTGACAGTAAAATGGTGTCTTTTTAGCTGATTTTACTAAGCGGAAGGGTATCTGGCAGCAATTTGGCTAGTTGACACTGTAGCCGTATTACTGCCTGCATCCATTTGTAAATATTGACGGGTGTCATACATACAGGCATTTTGCAAGAGCTAGAGATATGAGATTTTGACTAAACTCGACCAGCATGTCAATGAGATGATAATAACAGCAGGTGAGAAGTTTAAGAAACTTTATAGGTCACGTTTTCTTATAATCACACAAAACATTAACATGGTCGCCAATGGGAAAAGTGACAGTGTGCTGACCCCAATTAAAGTCCCTAGCAACGGAAACACGCTATAGTCATTGCACAATCACGGAGGACGCATTTTACTTCAAATATCTTGAAACAATTACTGAAAATATGTGTATGGCAAAACTGCAGTTGAATGGAACAAACCGTTTTTGGATATTACAGACTTCTCACCAGTCTGCAAGTCATTATCACAGCGACGAAACACATGTCTTATAAGGGGGGTGGGGTGCGTATGCCAGTAGTTAAGCCTCAATTTGAGAATACGTATGAAAATTAACCAATAACATTGCAGCAGGGTGATTCATCAATCGTTTTTTGTTTACTTCAGCTGACTAAACACACGTGAAGATGTTGTAATTGACCCTAATGAAGTCTGAGGACAGTGATTAGCTGGAGTCAGCCATAGCCGGGGCCTCTTATCAGATCTGTCTACTGACTGGACCTTCTGGCCAATCAAGCAAGTGGCATTGTTTTCTGAATGTCTGCTAATTAGGCTGTGTAATATTATGTAATTGAAATGCTTGAGACGTCTGGCCTTTGAGGAATTCACACCCTAAGGTGACTTTTTGTTGATGTTTACCTTTGTAAATATGGCACAAGGTCAAAAAATAAATACAAATTTGAATGTAACGTAACAACTGGCTGTATTGAATTTTCTGATAAAACACATATTTGACTTTCTGGAAAACTTTATCAGGAGTTCATAGTGCCACCTGAGAACATTGTGCTGGATTACAAATTGTCCAACAGCGAAGTGCTGATTTTTCTGGTGCCTTGCCAAGTTTGGTGGCACCTTTGAAATGTGCATAAAACACAAACACCTGGAGGGATTACAACAAATAAAATTGCAGAGTGCTTGTAACATTGGTGCCTATAAAGTGTGTTGTTTTCAACATTTTCTCCAAAATTGCCCTACCTATTTGGGGTCAGCACACTGTTGGACTTCCTGCTTGATTACAGACGAAACAAAGTGCAGTATATTTGTGAGAAATGACTTTTTATAATATTCACTTGCTCTGACATAAGTGCACTTGAGTAGTCAGATTTCTAGATGTGATCGTTGAAGCTGTTGACAGTAAAATGGTGTCTTTTTAGCTGATTTTACTAAGCGGAAGGGTATCTGGCAGCAATTTGGCTAGTTGACACTGTAGCCGTATTACTGCCTGCATCCATTTGTAAATATTGACGGGTGTCATACATACAGGCATTTTGCAAGAGCTAGAGATATGAGATTTTGACTAAACTCGACCAGCATGTCAATGAGATGATAATAACAGCAGGTGAGAAGTTTAAGAAACTTTATAGGTCACGTTTTCTTATAATCACACAAAACATTAACATGGTCGCCAATGGGAAAAGTGACAGTGTGCTGACCCCAATTAAAGTCCCTAGCAACGGAAACACGCTATAGTCATTGCACAATCACGGAGGACGCATTTTACTTCAAATATCTTGAAACAATTACTGAAAATATGTGTATGGCAAAACTGCAGTTGAATGGAACAAACCGTTTTTGGATATTACAGACTTCTCACCAGTCTGCAAGTCATTATCACAGCGACGAAACACATGTCTTATAAGGGGGGTGGGGTGCGTATGCCAGTAGTTAAGCCTCAATTTGAGAATACGTATGAAAATTAACCAATAACATTGCAGCAGGGTGATTCATCAATCGTTTTTTGTTTACTTCAGCTGACTAAACACACGTGAAGATGTTGTAATTGACCCTAATGAAGTCTGAGGACAGTGATTAGCTGGAGTCAGCCATAGCCGGGGCCTCTTATCAGATCTGTCTACTGACTGGACCTTCTGGCCAATCAAGCAAGTGGCATTGTTTTCTGAATGTCTGCTAATTAGGCTGTGTAATATTATGTAATTGAAATGCTTGAGACGTCTGGCCTTTGAGGAATTCACACCCTAAGGTGACTTTTTGTTGATGTTTACCTTTGTAAATATGGCACAAGGTCAAAAAATAAATACAAATTTGAATGTAACGTAACAACTGGCTGTATTGAATTTTCTGATAAAACACATATTTGACTTTCTGGAAAACTTTATCAGGAGTTCATAGTGCCACCTGAGAACATTGTGCTGGATTACAAATTGTCCAACAGCGAAGTGCTGATTTTTCTGGTGCCTTGCCAAGTTTGGTGGCACCTTTGAAATGTGCATAAAACACAAACACCTGGAGGGATTACAACAAATAAAATTGCAGAGTGCTTGTAACATTGGTGCCTATAAAGTGTGTTGTTTTCAACATTTTCTCCAAAATTGCCCTACCTATTTGGGGTCAGCACACTGTTGGACTTCCTGCTTGATTACAGACGAAACAAAGTGCAGTATATTTGTGAGAAATGACTTTTTATAATATTCACTTGCTCTGACATAAGTGCACTTGAGTAGTCAGATTTCTAGATGTGATCGTTGAAGCTGTTGACAGTAAAATGGTGTCTTTTTAGCTGATTTTACTAAGCGGAAGGGTATCTGGCAGCAATTTGGCTAGTTGACACTGTAGCCGTATTACTGCCTGCATCCATTTGTAAATATTGACGGGTGTCATACATACAGGCATTTTGCAAGAGCTAGAGATATGAGATTTTGACTAAACTCGACCAGCATGTCAATGAGATGATAATAACAGCAGGTGAGAAGTTTAAGAAACTTTATAGGTCACGTTTTCTTATAATCACACAAAACATTAACATGGTCGCCAATGGGAAAAGTGACAGTGTGCTGACCCCAATTAAAGTCCCTAGCAACGGAAACACGCTATAGTCATTGCACAATCACGGAGGACGCATTTTACTTCAAATATCTTGAAACAATTACTGAAAATATGTGTATGGCAAAACTGCAGTTGAATGGAACAAACCGTTTTTGGATATTACAGACTTCTCACCAGTCTGCAAGTCATTATCACAGCGACGAAACACATGTCTTATAAGGGGGGTGGGGTGCGTATGCCAGTAGTTAAGCCTCAATTTGAGAATACGTATGAAAATTAACCAATAACATTGCAGCAGGGTGATTCATCAATCGTTTTTTGTTTACTTCAGCTGACTAAACACACGTGAAGATGTTGTAATTGACCCTAATGAAGTCTGAGGACAGTGATTAGCTGGAGTCAGCCATAGCCGGGGCCTCTTATCAGATCTGTCTACTGACTGGACCTTCTGGCCAATCAAGCAAGTGGCATTGTTTTCTGAATGTCTGCTAATTAGGCTGTGTAATATTATGTAATTGAAATGCTTGAGACGTCTGGCCTTTGAGGAATTCACACCCTAAGGTGACTTTTTGTTGATGTTTACCTTTGTAAATATGGCACAAGGTCAAAAAATAAATACAAATTTGAATGTAACGTAACAACTGGCTGTATTGAATTTTCTGATAAAACACATATTTGACTTTCTGGAAAACTTTATCAGGAGTTCATAGTGCCACCTGAGAACATTGTGCTGGATTACAAATTGTCCAACAGCGAAGTGCTGATTTTTCTGGTGCCTTGCCAAGTTTGGTGGCACCTTTGAAATGTGCATAAAACACAAACACCTGGAGGGATTACAACAAATAAAATTGCAGAGTGCTTGTAACATTGGTGCCTATAAAGTGTGTTGTTTTCAACATTTTCTCCAAAATTGCCCTACCTATTTGGGGTCAGCACACTGTTGGACTTCCTGCTTGATTACAGACGAAACAAAGTGCAGTATATTTGTGAGAAATGACTTTTTATAATATTCACTTGCTCTGACATAAGTGCACTTGAGTAGTCAGATTTCTAGATGTGATCGTTGAAGCTGTTGACAGTAAAATGGTGTCTTTTTAGCTGATTTTACTAAGCGGAAGGGTATCTGGCAGCAATTTGGCTAGTTGACACTGTAGCCGTATTACTGCCTGCATCCATTTGTAAATATTGACGGGTGTCATACATACAGGCATTTTGCAAGAGCTAGAGATATGAGATTTTGACTAAACTCGACCAGCATGTCAATGAGATGATAATAACAGCAGGTGAGAAGTTTAAGAAACTTTATAGGTCACGTTTTCTTATAATCACACAAAACATTAACATGGTCGCCAATGGGAAAAGTGACAGTGTGCTGACCCCAATTAAAGTCCCTAGCAACGGAAACACGCTATAGTCATTGCACAATCACGGAGGACGCATTTTACTTCAAATATCTTGAAACAATTACTGAAAATATGTGTATGGCAAAACTGCAGTTGAATGGAACAAACCGTTTTTGGATATTACAGACTTCTCACCAGTCTGCAAGTCATTATCACAGCGACGAAACACATGTCTTATAAGGGGGGTGGGGTGCGTATGCCAGTAGTTAAGCCTCAATTTGAGAATACGTATGAAAATTAACCAATAACATTGCAGCAGGGTGATTCATCAATCGTTTTTTGTTTACTTCAGCTGACTAAACACACGTGAAGATGTTGTAATTGACCCTAATGAAGTCTGAGGACAGTGATTAGCTGGAGTCAGCCATAGCCGGGGCCTCTTATCAGATCTGTCTACTGACTGGACCTTCTGGCCAATCAAGCAAGTGGCATTGTTTTCTGAATGTCTGCTAATTAGGCTGTGTAATATTATGTAATTGAAATGCTTGAGACGTCTGGCCTTTGAGGAATTCACACCCTAAGGTGACTTTTTGTTGATGTTTACCTTTGTAAATATGGCACAAGGTCAAAAAATAAATACAAATTTGAATGTAACGTAACAACTGGCTGTATTGAATTTTCTGATAAAACACATATTTGACTTTCTGGAAAACTTTATCAGGAGTTCATAGTGCCACCTGAGAACATTGTGCTGGATTACAAATTGTCCAACAGCGAAGTGCTGATTTTTCTGGTGCCTTGCCAAGTTTGGTGGCACCTTTGAAATGTGCATAAAACACAAACACCTGGAGGGATTACAACAAATAAAATTGCAGAGTGCTTGTAACATTGGTGCCTATAAAGTGTGTTGTTTTCAACATTTTCTCCAAAATTGCCCTACCTATTTGGGGTCAGCACACTGTTGGACTTCCTGCTTGATTACAGACGAAACAAAGTGCAGTATATTTGTGAGAAATGACTTTTTATAATATTCACTTGCTCTGACATAAGTGCACTTGAGTAGTCAGATTTCTAGATGTGATCGTTGAAGCTGTTGACAGTAAAATGGTGTCTTTTTAGCTGATTTTACTAAGCGGAAGGGTATCTGGCAGCAATTTGGCTAGTTGACACTGTAGCCGTATTACTGCCTGCATCCATTTGTAAATATTGACGGGTGTCATACATACAGGCATTTTGCAAGAGCTAGAGATATGAGATTTTGACTAAACTCGACCAGCATGTCAATGAGATGATAATAACAGCAGGTGAGAAGTTTAAGAAACTTTATAGGTCACGTTTTCTTATAATCACACAAAACATTAACATGGTCGCCAATGGGAAAAGTGACAGTGTGCTGACCCCAATTAAAGTCCCTAGCAACGGAAACACGCTATAGTCATTGCACAATCACGGAGGACGCATTTTACTTCAAATATCTTGAAACAATTACTGAAAATATGTGTATGGCAAAACTGCAGTTGAATGGAACAAACCGTTTTTGGATATTACAGACTTCTCACCAGTCTGCAAGTCATTATCACAGCGACGAAACACATGTCTTATAAGGGGGGTGGGGTGCGTATGCCAGTAGTTAAGCCTCAATTTGAGAATACGTATGAAAATTAACCAATAACATTGCAGCAGGGTGATTCATCAATCGTTTTTTGTTTACTTCAGCTGACTAAACACACGTGAAGATGTTGTAATTGACCCTAATGAAGTCTGAGGACAGTGATTAGCTGGAGTCAGCCATAGCCGGGGCCTCTTATCAGATCTGTCTACTGACTGGACCTTCTGGCCAATCAAGCAAGTGGCATTGTTTTCTGAATGTCTGCTAATTAGGCTGTGTAATATTATGTAATTGAAATGCTTGAGACGTCTGGCCTTTGAGGAATTCACACCCTAAGGTGACTTTTTGTTGATGTTTACCTTTGTAAATATGGCACAAGGTCAAAAAATAAATACAAATTTGAATGTAACGTAACAACTGGCTGTATTGAATTTTCTGATAAAACACATATTTGACTTTCTGGAAAACTTTATCAGGAGTTCATAGTGCCACCTGAGAACATTGTGCTGGATTACAAATTGTCCAACAGCGAAGTGCTGATTTTTCTGGTGCCTTGCCAAGTTTGGTGGCACCTTTGAAATGTGCATAAAACACAAACACCTGGAGGGATTACAACAAATAAAATTGCAGAGTGCTTGTAACATTGGTGCCTATAAAGTGTGTTGTTTTCAACATTTTCTCCAAAATTGCCCTACCTATTTAAAGTCCCTAGCAACGGAAACACGCTATAGTCATTGCACAATCACGGAGGACGCATTTTACTTCAAATATCTTGAAACAATTACTGAAAATATGTGTATGGCAAAACTGCAGTTGAATGGAACAAACCGTTTTTGGATATTACAGACTTCTCACCAGTCTGCAAGTCATTATCACAGCGACGAAACACATGTCTTATAAGGGGGGTGGGGTGCGTATGCCAGTAGTTAAGCCTCAATTTGAGAATACGTATGAAAATTAACCAATAACATTGCAGCAGGGTGATTCATCAATCGTTTTTTGTTTACTTCAGCTGACTAAACACACGTGAAGATGTTGTAATTGACCCTAATGAAGTCTGAGGACAGTGATTAGCTGGAGTCAGCCATAGCCGGGGCCTCTTATCAGATCTGTCTACTGACTGGACCTTCTGGCCAATCAAGCAAGTGGCATTGTTTTCTGAATGTCTGCTAATTAGGCTGTGTAATATTATGTAATTGAAATGCTTGAGACGTCTGGCCTTTGAGGAATTCACACCCTAAGGTGACTTTTTGTTGATGTTTACCTTTGTAAATATGGCACAAGGTCAAAAAATAAATACAAATTTGAATGTAACGTAACAACTGGCTGTATTGAATTTTCTGATAAAACACATATTTGACTTTCTGGAAAACTTTATCAGGAGTTCATAGTGCCACCTGAGAACATTGTGCTGGATTACAAATTGTCCAACAGCGAAGTGCTGATTTTTCTGGTGCCTTGCCAAGTTTGGTGGCACCTTTGAAATGTGCATAAAACACAAACACCTGGAGGGATTACAACAAATAAAATTGCAGAGTGCTTGTAACATTGGTGCCTATAAAGTGTGTTGTTTTCAACATTTTCTCCAAAATTGCCCTACCTATTTGGGGTCAGCACACTGTTGGACTTCCTGCTTGATTACAGACGAAACAAAGTGCAGTATATTTGTGAGAAATGACTTTTTATAATATTCACTTGCTCTGACATAAGTGCACTTGAGTAGTCAGATTTCTAGATGTGATCGTTGAAGCTGTTGACAGTAAAATGGTGTCTTTTTAGCTGATTTTACTAAGCGGAAGGGTATCTGGCAGCAATTTGGCTAGTTGACACTGTAGCCGTATTACTGCCTGCATCCATTTGTAAATATTGACGGGTGTCATACATACAGGCATTTTGCAAGAGCTAGAGATATGAGATTTTGACTAAACTCGACCAGCATGTCAATGAGATGATAATAACAGCAGGTGAGAAGTTTAAGAAACTTTATAGGTCACGTTTTCTTATAATCACACAAAACATTAACATGGTCGCCAATGGGAAAAGTGACAGTGTGCTGACCCCAATTAAAGTCCCTAGCAACGGAAACACGCTATAGTCATTGCACAATCACGGAGGACGCATTTTACTTCAAATATCTTGAAACAATTACTGAAAATATGTGTATGGCAAAACTGCAGTTGAATGGAACAAACCGTTTTTGGATATTACAGACTTCTCACCAGTCTGCAAGTCATTATCACAGCGACGAAACACATGTCTTATAAGGGGGGTGGGGTGCGTATGCCAGTAGTTAAGCCTCAATTTGAGAATACGTATGAAAATTAACCAATAACATTGCAGCAGGGTGATTCATCAATCGTTTTTTGTTTACTTCAGCTGACTAAACACACGTGAAGATGTTGTAATTGACCCTAATGAAGTCTGAGGACAGTGATTAGCTGGAGTCAGCCATAGCCGGGGCCTCTTATCAGATCTGTCTACTGACTGGACCTTCTGGCCAATCAAGCAAGTGGCATTGTTTTCTGAATGTCTGCTAATTAGGCTGTGTAATATTATGTAATTGAAATGCTTGAGACGTCTGGCCTTTGAGGAATTCACACCCTAAGGTGACTTTTTGTTGATGTTTACCTTTGTAAATATGGCACAAGGTCAAAAAATAAATACAAATTTGAATGTAACGTAACAACTGGCTGTATTGAATTTTCTGATAAAACACATATTTGACTTTCTGGAAAACTTTATCAGGAGTTCATAGTGCCACCTGAGAACATTGTGCTGGATTACAAATTGTCCAACAGCGAAGTGCTGATTTTTCTGGTGCCTTGCCAAGTTTGGTGGCACCTTTGAAATGTGCATAAAACACAAACACCTGGAGGGATTACAACAAATAAAATTGCAGAGTGCTTGTAACATTGGTGCCTATAAAGTGTGTTGTTTTCAACATTTTCTCCAAAATTGCCCTACCTATTTGGGGTCAGCACACTGTTGGACTTCCTGCTTGATTACAGACGAAACAAAGTGCAGTATATTTGTGAGAAATGACTTTTTATAATATTCACTTGCTCTGACATAAGTGCACTTGAGTAGTCAGATTTCTAGATGTGATCGTTGAAGCTGTTGACAGTAAAATGGTGTCTTTTTAGCTGATTTTACTAAGCGGAAGGGTATCTGGCAGCAATTTGGCTAGTTGACACTGTAGCCGTATTACTGCCTGCATCCATTTGTAAATATTGACGGGTGTCATACATACAGGCATTTTGCAAGAGCTAGAGATATGAGATTTTGACTAAACTCGACCAGCATGTCAATGAGATGATAATAACAGCAGGTGAGAAGTTTAAGAAACTTTATAGGTCACGTTTTCTTATAATCACACAAAACATTAACATGGTCGCCAATGGGAAAAGTGACAGTGTGCTGACCCCAATTAAAGTCCCTAGCAACGGAAACACGCTATAGTCATTGCACAATCACGGAGGACGCATTTTACTTCAAATATCTTGAAACAATTACTGAAAATATGTGTATGGCAAAACTGCAGTTGAATGGAACAAACCGTTTTTGGATATTACAGACTTCTCACCAGTCTGCAAGTCATTATCACAGCGACGAAACACATGTCTTATAAGGGGGGTGGGGTGCGTATGCCAGTAGTTAAGCCTCAATTTGAGAATACGTATGAAAATTAACCAATAACATTGCAGCAGGGTGATTCATCAATCGTTTTTTGTTTACTTCAGCTGACTAAACACACGTGAAGATGTTGTAATTGACCCTAATGAAGTCTGAGGACAGTGATTAGCTGGAGTCAGCCATAGCCGGGGCCTCTTATCAGATCTGTCTACTGACTGGACCTTCTGGCCAATCAAGCAAGTGGCATTGTTTTCTGAATGTCTGCTAATTAGGCTGTGTAATATTATGTAATTGAAATGCTTGAGACGTCTGGCCTTTGAGGAATTCACACCCTAAGGTGACTTTTTGTTGATGTTTACCTTTGTAAATATGGCACAAGGTCAAAAAATAAATACAAATTTGAATGTAACGTAACAACTGGCTGTATTGAATTTTCTGATAAAACACATATTTGACTTTCTGGAAAACTTTATCAGGAGTTCATAGTGCCACCTGAGAACATTGTGCTGGATTACAAATTGTCCAACAGCGAAGTGCTGATTTTTCTGGTGCCTTGCCAAGTTTGGTGGCACCTTTGAAATGTGCATAAAACACAAACACCTGGAGGGATTACAACAAATAAAATTGCAGAGTGCTTGTAACATTGGTGCCTATAAAGTGTGTTGTTTTCAACATTTTCTCCAAAATTGCCCTACCTATTTGGGGTCAGCACACTGTTGGACTTCCTGCTTGATTACAGACGAAACAAAGTGCAGTATATTTGTGAGAAATGACTTTTTATAATATTCACTTGCTCTGACATAAGTGCACTTGAGTAGTCAGATTTCTAGATGTGATCGTTGAAGCTGTTGACAGTAAAATGGTGTCTTTTTAGCTGATTTTACTAAGCGGAAGGGTATCTGGCAGCAATTTGGCTAGTTGACACTGTAGCCGTATTACTGCCTGCATCCATTTGTAAATATTGACGGGTGTCATACATACAGGCATTTTGCAAGAGCTAGAGATATGAGATTTTGACTAAACTCGACCAGCATGTCAATGAGATGATAATAACAGCAGGTGAGAAGTTTAAGAAACTTTATAGGTCACGTTTTCTTATAATCACACAAAACATTAACATGGTCGCCAATGGGAAAAGTGACAGTGTGCTGACCCCAATTAAAGTCCCTAGCAACGGAAACACGCTATAGTCATTGCACAATCACGGAGGACGCATTTTACTTCAAATATCTTGAAACAATTACTGAAAATATGTGTATGGCAAAACTGCAGTTGAATGGAACAAACCGTTTTTGGATATTACAGACTTCTCACCAGTCTGCAAGTCATTATCACAGCGACGAAACACATGTCTTATAAGGGGGGTGGGGTGCGTATGCCAGTAGTTAAGCCTCAATTTGAGAATACGTATGAAAATTAACCAATAACATTGCAGCAGGGTGATTCATCAATCGTTTTTTGTTTACTTCAGCTGACTAAACACACGTGAAGATGTTGTAATTGACCCTAATGAAGTCTGAGGACAGTGATTAGCTGGAGTCAGCCATAGCCGGGGCCTCTTATCAGATCTGTCTACTGACTGGACCTTCTGGCCAATCAAGCAAGTGGCATTGTTTTCTGAATGTCTGCTAATTAGGCTGTGTAATATTATGTAATTGAAATGCTTGAGACGTCTGGCCTTTGAGGAATTCACACCCTAAGGTGACTTTTTGTTGATGTTTACCTTTGTAAATATGGCACAAGGTCAAAAAATAAATACAAATTTGAATGTAACGTAACAACTGGCTGTATTGAATTTTCTGATAAAACACATATTTGACTTTCTGGAAAACTTTATCAGGAGTTCATAGTGCCACCTGAGAACATTGTGCTGGATTACAAATTGTCCAACAGCGAAGTGCTGATTTTTCTGGTGCCTTGCCAAGTTTGGTGGCACCTTTGAAATGTGCATAAAACACAAACACCTGGAGGGATTACAACAAATAAAATTGCAGAGTGCTTGTAACATTGGTGCCTATAAAGTGTGTTGTTTTCAACATTTTCTCCAAAATTGCCCTACCTATTTGGGGTCAGCACACTGTTGGACTTCCTGCTTGATTACAGACGAAACAAAGTGCAGTATATTTGTGAGAAATGACTTTTTATAATATTCACTTGCTCTGACATAAGTGCACTTGAGTAGTCAGATTTCTAGATGTGATCGTTGAAGCTGTTGACAGTAAAATGGTGTCTTTTTAGCTGATTTTACTAAGCGGAAGGGTATCTGGCAGCAATTTGGCTAGTTGACACTGTAGCCGTATTACTGCCTGCATCCATTTGTAAATATTGACGGGTGTCATACATACAGGCATTTTGCAAGAGCTAGAGATATGAGATTTTGACTAAACTCGACCAGCATGTCAATGAGATGATAATAACAGCAGGTGAGAAGTTTAAGAAACTTTATAGGTCACGTTTTCTTATAATCACACAAAACATTAACATGGTCGCCAATGGGAAAAGTGACAGTGTGCTGACCCCAATTAAAGTCCCTAGCAACGGAAACACGCTATAGTCATTGCACAATCACGGAGGACGCATTTTACTTCAAATATCTTGAAACAATTACTGAAAATATGTGTATGGCAAAACTGCAGTTGAATGGAACAAACCGTTTTTGGATATTACAGACTTCTCACCAGTCTGCAAGTCATTATCACAGCGACGAAACACATGTCTTATAAGGGGGGTGGGGTGCGTATGCCAGTAGTTAAGCCTCAATTTGAGAATACGTATGAAAATTAACCAATAACATTGCAGCAGGGTGATTCATCAATCGTTTTTTGTTTACTTCAGCTGACTAAACACACGTGAAGATGTTGTAATTGACCCTAATGAAGTCTGAGGACAGTGATTAGCTGGAGTCAGCCATAGCCGGGGCCTCTTATCAGATCTGTCTACTGACTGGACCTTCTGGCCAATCAAGCAAGTGGCATTGTTTTCTGAATGTCTGCTAATTAGGCTGTGTAATATTATGTAATTGAAATGCTTGAGACGTCTGGCCTTTGAGGAATTCACACCCTAAGGTGACTTTTTGTTGATGTTTACCTTTGTAAATATGGCACAAGGTCAAAAAATAAATACAAATTTGAATGTAACGTAACAACTGGCTGTATTGAATTTTCTGATAAAACACATATTTGACTTTCTGGAAAACTTTATCAGGAGTTCATAGTGCCACCTGAGAACATTGTGCTGGATTACAAATTGTCCAACAGCGAAGTGCTGATTTTTCTGGTGCCTTGCCAAGTTTGGTGGCACCTTTGAAATGTGCATAAAACACAAACACCTGGAGGGATTACAACAAATAAAATTGCAGAGTGCTTGTAACATTGGTGCCTATAAAGTGTGTTGTTTTCAACATTTTCTCCAAAATTGCCCTACCTATTTGGGGTCAGCACACTGTTGGACTTCCTGCTTGATTACAGACGAAACAAAGTGCAGTATATTTGTGAGAAATGACTTTTTATAATATTCACTTGCTCTGACATAAGTGCACTTGAGTAGTCAGATTTCTAGATGTGATCGTTGAAGCTGTTGACAGTAAAATGGTGTCTTTTTAGCTGATTTTACTAAGCGGAAGGGTATCTGGCAGCAATTTGGCTAGTTGACACTGTAGCCGTATTACTGCCTGCATCCATTTGTAAATATTGACGGGTGTCATACATACAGGCATTTTGCAAGAGCTAGAGATATGAGATTTTGACTAAACTCGACCAGCATGTCAATGAGATGATAATAACAGCAGGTGAGAAGTTTAAGAAACTTTATAGGTCACGTTTTCTTATAATCACACAAAACATTAACATGGTCGCCAATGGGAAAAGTGACAGTGTGCTGACCCCAATTAAAGTCCCTAGCAACGGAAACACGCTATAGTCATTGCACAATCACGGAGGACGCATTTTACTTCAAATATCTTGAAACAATTACTGAAAATATGTGTATGGCAAAACTGCAGTTGAATGGAACAAACCGTTTTTGGATATTACAGACTTCTCACCAGTCTGCAAGTCATTATCACAGCGACGAAACACATGTCTTATAAGGGGGGTGGGGTGCGTATGCCAGTAGTTAAGCCTCAATTTGAGAATACGTATGAAAATTAACCAATAACATTGCAGCAGGGTGATTCATCAATCGTTTTTTGTTTACTTCAGCTGACTAAACACACGTGAAGATGTTGTAATTGACCCTAATGAAGTCTGAGGACAGTGATTAGCTGGAGTCAGCCATAGCCGGGGCCTCTTATCAGATCTGTCTACTGACTGGACCTTCTGGCCAATCAAGCAAGTGGCATTGTTTTCTGAATGTCTGCTAATTAGGCTGTGTAATATTATGTAATTGAAATGCTTGAGACGTCTGGCCTTTGAGGAATTCACACCCTAAGGTGACTTTTTGTTGATGTTTACCTTTGTAAATATGGCACAAGGTCAAAAAATAAATACAAATTTGAATGTAACGTAACAACTGGCTGTATTGAATTTTCTGATAAAACACATATTTGACTTTCTGGAAAACTTTATCAGGAGTTCATAGTGCCACCTGAGAACATTGTGCTGGATTACAAATTGTCCAACAGCGAAGTGCTGATTTTTCTGGTGCCTTGCCAAGTTTGGTGGCACCTTTGAAATGTGCATAAAACACAAACACCTGGAGGGATTACAACAAATAAAATTGCAGAGTGCTTGTAACATTGGTGCCTATAAAGTGTGTTGTTTTCAACATTTTCTCCAAAATTGCCCTACCTATTTGGGGTCAGCACACTGTTGGACTTCCTGCTTGATTACAGACGAAACAAAGTGCAGTATATTTGTGAGAAATGACTTTTTATAATATTCACTTGCTCTGACATAAGTGCACTTGAGTAGTCAGATTTCTAGATGTGATCGTTGAAGCTGTTGACAGTAAAATGGTGTCTTTTTAGCTGATTTTACTAAGCGGAAGGGTATCTGGCAGCAATTTGGCTAGTTGACACTGTAGCCGTATTACTGCCTGCATCCATTTGTAAATATTGACGGGTGTCATACATACAGGCATTTTGCAAGAGCTAGAGATATGAGATTTTGACTAAACTCGACCAGCATGTCAATGAGATGATAATAACAGCAGGTGAGAAGTTTAAGAAACTTTATAGGTCACGTTTTCTTATAATCACACAAAACATTAACATGGTCGCCAATGGGAAAAGTGACAGTGTGCTGACCCCAATTAAAGTCCCTAGCAACGGAAACACGCTATAGTCATTGCACAATCACGGAGGACGCATTTTACTTCAAATATCTTGAAACAATTACTGAAAATATGTGTATGGCAAAACTGCAGTTGAATGGAACAAACCGTTTTTGGATATTACAGACTTCTCACCAGTCTGCAAGTCATTATCACAGCGACGAAACACATGTCTTATAAGGGGGGTGGGGTGCGTATGCCAGTAGTTAAGCCTCAATTTGAGAATACGTATGAAAATTAACCAATAACATTGCAGCAGGGTGATTCATCAATCGTTTTTTGTTTACTTCAGCTGACTAAACACACGTGAAGATGTTGTAATTGACCCTAATGAAGTCTGAGGACAGTGATTAGCTGGAGTCAGCCATAGCCGGGGCCTCTTATCAGATCTGTCTACTGACTGGACCTTCTGGCCAATCAAGCAAGTGGCATTGTTTTCTGAATGTCTGCTAATTAGGCTGTGTAATATTATGTAATTGAAATGCTTGAGACGTCTGGCCTTTGAGGAATTCACACCCTAAGGTGACTTTTTGTTGATGTTTACCTTTGTAAATATGGCACAAGGTCAAAAAATAAATACAAATTTGAATGTAACGTAACAACTGGCTGTATTGAATTTTCTGATAAAACACATATTTGACTTTCTGGAAAACTTTATCAGGAGTTCATAGTGCCACCTGAGAACATTGTGCTGGATTACAAATTGTCCAACAGCGAAGTGCTGATTTTTCTGGTGCCTTGCCAAGTTTGGTGGCACCTTTGAAATGTGCATAAAACACAAACACCTGGAGGGATTACAACAAATAAAATTGCAGAGTGCTTGTAACATTGGTGCCTATAAAGTGTGTTGTTTTCAACATTTTCTCCAAAATTGCCCTACCTATTTGGGGTCAGCACACTGTTGGACTTCCTGCTTGATTACAGACGAAACAAAGTGCAGTATATTTGTGAGAAATGACTTTTTATAATATTCACTTGCTCTGACATAAGTGCACTTGAGTAGTCAGATTTCTAGATGTGATCGTTGAAGCTGTTGACAGTAAAATGGTGTCTTTTTAGCTGATTTTACTAAGCGGAAGGGTATCTGGCAGCAATTTGGCTAGTTGACACTGTAGCCGTATTACTGCCTGCATCCATTTGTAAATATTGACGGGTGTCATACATACAGGCATTTTGCAAGAGCTAGAGATATGAGATTTTGACTAAACTCGACCAGCATGTCAATGAGATGATAATAACAGCAGGTGAGAAGTTTAAGAAACTTTATAGGTCACGTTTTCTTATAATCACACAAAACATTAACATGGTCGCCAATGGGAAAAGTGACAGTGTGCTGACCCCAATTAAAGTCCCTAGCAACGGAAACACGCTATAGTCATTGCACAATCACGGAGGACGCATTTTACTTCAAATATCTTGAAACAATTACTGAAAATATGTGTATGGCAAAACTGCAGTTGAATGGAACAAACCGTTTTTGGATATTACAGACTTCTCACCAGTCTGCAAGTCATTATCACAGCGACGAAACACATGTCTTATAAGGGGGGTGGGGTGCGTATGCCAGTAGTTAAGCCTCAATTTGAGAATACGTATGAAAATTAACCAATAACATTGCAGCAGGGTGATTCATCAATCGTTTTTTGTTTACTTCAGCTGACTAAACACACGTGAAGATGTTGTAATTGACCCTAATGAAGTCTGAGGACAGTGATTAGCTGGAGTCAGCCATAGCCGGGGCCTCTTATCAGATCTGTCTACTGACTGGACCTTCTGGCCAATCAAGCAAGTGGCATTGTTTTCTGAATGTCTGCTAATTAGGCTGTGTAATATTATGTAATTGAAATGCTTGAGACGTCTGGCCTTTGAGGAATTCACACCCTAAGGTGACTTTTTGTTGATGTTTACCTTTGTAAATATGGCACAAGGTCAAAAAATAAATACAAATTTGAATGTAACGTAACAACTGGCTGTATTGAATTTTCTGATAAAACACATATTTGACTTTCTGGAAAACTTTATCAGGAGTTCATAGTGCCACCTGAGAACATTGTGCTGGATTACAAATTGTCCAACAGCGAAGTGCTGATTTTTCTGGTGCCTTGCCAAGTTTGGTGGCACCTTTGAAATGTGCATAAAACACAAACACCTGGAGGGATTACAACAAATAAAATTGCAGAGTGCTTGTAACATTGGTGCCTATAAAGTGTGTTGTTTTCAACATTTTCTCCAAAATTGCCCTACCTAGTTGGGGTCAGCACACTGTTGGACTTCCTGCTTGATTACAGACGAAACAAAGTGCAGTATATTTGTGAGAAATGACTTTTTATAATATTCACTTGCTCTGACATAAGTGCACTTGAGTAGTCAGATTTCTAGATGTGATCGTTGAAGCTGTTGACAGTAAAATGGTGTCTTTTTAGCTGATTTTACTAAGCGGAAGGGTATCTGGCAGCAATTTGGCTAGTTGACACTGTAGCCGTATTACTGCCTGCATCCATTTGTAAATATTGACGGGTGTCATACATACAGGCATTTTGCAAGAGCTAGAGATATGAGATTTTGACTAAACTCGACCAGCATGTCAATGAGATGATAATAACAGCAGGTGAGAAGTTTAAGAAACTTTATAGGTCACGTTTTCTTATAATCACACAAAACATTAACATGGTCGCCAATGGGAAAAGTGACAGTGTGCTGACCCCAATTAAAGTCCCTAGCAACGGAAACACGCTATAGTCATTGCACAATCACGGAGGACGCATTTTACTTCAAATATCTTGAAACAATTACTGAAAATATGTGTATGGCAAAACTGCAGTTGAATGGAACAAACCGTTTTTGGATATTACAGACTTCTCACCAGTCTGCAAGTCATTATCACAGCGACGAAACACATGTCTTATAAGGGGGGTGGGGTGCGTATGCCAGTAGTTAAGCCTCAATTTGAGAATACGTATGAAAATTAACCAATAACATTGCAGCAGGGTGATTCATCAATCGTTTTTTGTTTACTTCAGCTGACTAAACACACGTGAAGATGTTGTAATTGACCCTAATGAAGTCTGAGGACAGTGATTAGCTGGAGTCAGCCATAGCCGGGGCCTCTTATCAGATCTGTCTACTGACTGGACCTTCTGGCCAATCAAGCAAGTGGCATTGTTTTCTGAATGTCTGCTAATTAGGCTGTGTAATATTATGTAATTGAAATGCTTGAGACGTCTGGCCTTTGAGGAATTCACACCCTAAGGTGACTTTTTGTTGATGTTTACCTTTGTAAATATGGCACAAGGTCAAAAAATAAATACAAATTTGAATGTAACGTAACAACTGGCTGTATTGAATTTTCTGATAAAACACATATTTGACTTTCTGGAAAACTTTATCAGGAGTTCATAGTGCCACCTGAGAACATTGTGCTGGATTACAAATTGTCCAACAGCGAAGTGCTGATTTTTCTGGTGCCTTGCCAAGTTTGGTGGCACCTTTGAAATGTGCATAAAACACAAACACCTGGAGGGATTACAACAAATAAAATTGCAGAGTGCTTGTAACATTGGTGCCTATAAAGTGTGTTGTTTTCAACATTTTCTCCAAAATTGCCCTACCTATTTGGGGTCAGCACACTGTTGGACTTCCTGCTTGATTACAGACGAAACAAAGTGCAGTATATTTGTGAGAAATGACTTTTTATAATATTCACTTGCTCTGACATAAGTGCACTTGAGTAGTCAGATTTCTAGATGTGATCGTTGAAGCTGTTGACAGTAAAATGGTGTCTTTTTAGCTGATTTTACTAAGCGGAAGGGTATCTGGCAGCAATTTGGCTAGTTGACACTGTAGCCGTATTACTGCCTGCATCCATTTGTAAATATTGACGGGTGTCATACATACAGGCATTTTGCAAGAGCTAGAGATATGAGATTTTGACTAAACTCGACCAGCATGTCAATGAGATGATAATAACAGCAGGTGAGAAGTTTAAGAAACTTTATAGGTCACGTTTTCTTATAATCACACAAAACATTAACATGGTCGCCAATGGGAAAAGTGACAGTGTGCTGACCCCAATTAAAGTCCCTAGCAACGGAAACACGCTATAGTCATTGCACAATCACGGAGGACGCATTTTACTTCAAATATCTTGAAACAATTACTGAAAATATGTGTATGGCAAAACTGCAGTTGAATGGAACAAACCGTTTTTGGATATTACAGACTTCTCACCAGTCTGCAAGTCATTATCACAGCGACGAAACACATGTCTTATAAGGGGGGTGGGGTGCGTATGCCAGTAGTTAAGCCTCAATTTGAGAATACGTATGAAAATTAACCAATAACATTGCAGCAGGGTGATTCATCAATCGTTTTTTGTTTACTTCAGCTGACTAAACACACGTGAAGATGTTGTAATTGACCCTAATGAAGTCTGAGGACAGTGATTAGCTGGAGTCAGCCATAGCCGGGGCCTCTTATCAGATCTGTCTACTGACTGGACCTTCTGGCCAATCAAGCAAGTGGCATTGTTTTCTGAATGTCTGCTAATTAGGCTGTGTAATATTATGTAATTGAAATGCTTGAGACGTCTGGCCTTTGAGGAATTCACACCCTAAGGTGACTTTTTGTTGATGTTTACCTTTGTAAATATGGCACAAGGTCAAAAAATAAATACAAATTTGAATGTAACGTAACAACTGGCTGTATTGAATTTTCTGATAAAACACATATTTGACTTTCTGGAAAACTTTATCAGGAGTTCATAGTGCCACCTGAGAACATTGTGCTGGATTACAAATTGTCCAACAGCGAAGTGCTGATTTTTCTGGTGCCTTGCCAAGTTTGGTGGCACCTTTGAAATGTGCATAAAACACAAACACCTGGAGGGATTACAACAAATAAAATTGCAGAGTGCTTGTAACATTGGTGCCTATAAAGTGTGTTGTTTTCAACATTTTCTCCAAAATTGCCCTACCTATTTGGGGTCAGCACACTGTTGGACTTCCTGCTTGATTACAGACGAAACAAAGTGCAGTATATTTGTGAGAAATGACTTTTTATAATATTCACTTGCTCTGACATAAGTGCACTTGAGTAGTCAGATTTCTAGATGTGATCGTTGAAGCTGTTGACAGTAAAATGGTGTCTTTTTAGCTGATTTTACTAAGCGGAAGGGTATCTGGCAGCAATTTGGCTAGTTGACACTGTAGCCGTATTACTGCCTGCATCCATTTGTAAATATTGACGGGTGTCATACATACAGGCATTTTGCAAGAGCTAGAGATATGAGATTTTGACTAAACTCGACCAGCATGTCAATGAGATGATAATAACAGCAGGTGAGAAGTTTAAGAAACTTTATAGGTCACGTTTTCTTATAATCACACAAAACATTAACATGGTCGCCAATGGGAAAAGTGACAGTGTGCTGACCCCAATTAAAGTCCCTAGCAACGGAAACACGCTATAGTCATTGCACAATCACGGAGGACGCATTTTACTTCAAATATCTTGAAACAATTACTGAAAATATGTGTATGGCAAAACTGCAGTTGAATGGAACAAACCGTTTTTGGATATTACAGACTTCTCACCAGTCTGCAAGTCATTATCACAGCGACGAAACACATGTCTTATAAGGGGGGTGGGGTGCGTATGCCAGTAGTTAAGCCTCAATTTGAGAATACGTATGAAAATTAACCAATAACATTGCAGCAGGGTGATTCATCAATCGTTTTTTGTTTACTTCAGCTGACTAAACACACGTGAAGATGTTGTAATTGACCCTAATGAAGTCTGAGGACAGTGATTAGCTGGAGTCAGCCATAGCCGGGGCCTCTTATCAGATCTGTCTACTGACTGGACCTTCTGGCCAATCAAGCAAGTGGCATTGTTTTCTGAATGTCTGCTAATTAGGCTGTGTAATATTATGTAATTGAAATGCTTGAGACGTCTGGCCTTTGAGGAATTCACACCCTAAGGTGACTTTTTGTTGATGTTTACCTTTGTAAATATGGCACAAGGTCAAAAAATAAATACAAATTTGAATGTAACGTAACAACTGGCTGTATTGAATTTTCTGATAAAACACATATTTGACTTTCTGGAAAACTTTATCAGGAGTTCATAGTGCCACCTGAGAACATTGTGCTGGATTACAAATTGTCCAACAGCGAAGTGCTGATTTTTCTGGTGCCTTGCCAAGTTTGGTGGCACCTTTGAAATGTGCATAAAACACAAACACCTGGAGGGATTACAACAAATAAAATTGCAGAGTGCTTGTAACATTGGTGCCTATAAAGTGTGTTGTTTTCAACATTTTCTCCAAAATTGCCCTACCTAGTTGGGGTCAGCACACTGTTGGACTTCCTGCTTGATTACAGACGAAACAAAGTGCAGTATATTTGTGAGAAATGACTTTTTATAATATTCACTTGCTCTGACATAAGTGCACTTGAGTAGTCAGATTTCTAGATGTGATCGTTGAAGCTGTTGACAGTAAAATGGTGTCTTTTTAGCTGATTTTACTAAGCGGAAGGGTATCTGGCAGCAATTTGGCTAGTTGACACTGTAGCCGTATTACTGCCTGCATCCATTTGTAAATATTGACGGGTGTCATACATACAGGCATTTTGCAAGAGCTAGAGATATGAGATTTTGACTAAACTCGACCAGCATGTCAATGAGATGATAATAACAGCAGGTGAGAAGTTTAAGAAACTTTATAGGTCACGTTTTCTTATAATCACACAAAACATTAACATGGTCGCCAATGGGAAAAGTGACAGTGTGCTGACCCCAATTAAAGTCCCTAGCAACGGAAACACGCTATAGTCATTGCACAATCACGGAGGACGCATTTTACTTCAAATATCTTGAAACAATTACTGAAAATATGTGTATGGCAAAACTGCAGTTGAATGGAACAAACCGTTTTTGGATATTACAGACTTCTCACCAGTCTGCAAGTCATTATCACAGCGACGAAACACATGTCTTATAAGGGGGGTGGGGTGCGTATGCCAGTAGTTAAGCCTCAATTTGAGAATACGTATGAAAATTAACCAATAACATTGCAGCAGGGTGATTCATCAATCGTTTTTTGTTTACTTCAGCTGACTAAACACACGTGAAGATGTTGTAATTGACCCTAATGAAGTCTGAGGACAGTGATTAGCTGGAGTCAGCCATAGCCGGGGCCTCTTATCAGATCTGTCTACTGACTGGACCTTCTGGCCAATCAAGCAAGTGGCATTGTTTTCTGAATGTCTGCTAATTAGGCTGTGTAATATTATGTAATTGAAATGCTTGAGACGTCTGGCCTTTGAGGAATTCACACCCTAAGGTGACTTTTTGTTGATGTTTACCTTTGTAAATATGGCACAAGGTCAAAAAATAAATACAAATTTGAATGTAACGTAACAACTGGCTGTATTGAATTTTCTGATAAAACACATATTTGACTTTCTGGAAAACTTTATCAGGAGTTCATAGTGCCACCTGAGAACATTGTGCTGGATTACAAATTGTCCAACAGCGAAGTGCTGATTTTTCTGGTGCCTTGCCAAGTTTGGTGGCACCTTTGAAATGTGCATAAAACACAAACACCTGGAGGGATTACAACAAATAAAATTGCAGAGTGCTTGTAACATTGGTGCCTATAAAGTGTGTTGTTTTCAACATTTTCTCCAAAATTGCCCTACCTATTTGGGGTCAGCACACTGTTGGACTTCCTGCTTGATTACAGACGAAACAAAGTGCAGTATATTTGTGAGAAATGACTTTTTATAATATTCACTTGCTCTGACATAAGTGCACTTGAGTAGTCAGATTTCTAGATGTGATCGTTGAAGCTGTTGACAGTAAAATGGTGTCTTTTTAGCTGATTTTACTAAGCGGAAGGGTATCTGGCAGCAATTTGGCTAGTTGACACTGTAGCCGTATTACTGCCTGCATCCATTTGTAAATATTGACGGGTGTCATACATACAGGCATTTTGCAAGAGCTAGAGATATGAGATTTTGACTAAACTCGACCAGCATGTCAATGAGATGATAATAACAGCAGGTGAGAAGTTTAAGAAACTTTATAGGTCACGTTTTCTTATAATCACACAAAACATTAACATGGTCGCCAATGGGAAAAGTGACAGTGTGCTGACCCCAATTAAAGTCCCTAGCAACGGAAACACGCTATAGTCATTGCACAATCACGGAGGACGCATTTTACTTCAAATATCTTGAAACAATTACTGAAAATATGTGTATGGCAAAACTGCAGTTGAATGGAACAAACCGTTTTTGGATATTACAGACTTCTCACCAGTCTGCAAGTCATTATCACAGCGACGAAACACATGTCTTATAAGGGGGGTGGGGTGCGTATGCCAGTAGTTAAGCCTCAATTTGAGAATACGTATGAAAATTAACCAATAACATTGCAGCAGGGTGATTCATCAATCGTTTTTTGTTTACTTCAGCTGACTAAACACACGTGAAGATGTTGTAATTGACCCTAATGAAGTCTGAGGACAGTGATTAGCTGGAGTCAGCCATAGCCGGGGCCTCTTATCAGATCTGTCTACTGACTGGACCTTCTGGCCAATCAAGCAAGTGGCATTGTTTTCTGAATGTCTGCTAATTAGGCTGTGTAATATTATGTAATTGAAATGCTTGAGACGTCTGGCCTTTGAGGAATTCACACCCTAAGGTGACTTTTTGTTGATGTTTACCTTTGTAAATATGGCACAAGGTCAAAAAATAAATACAAATTTGAATGTAACGTAACAACTGGCTGTATTGAATTTTCTGATAAAACACATATTTGACTTTCTGGAAAACTTTATCAGGAGTTCATAGTGCCACCTGAGAACATTGTGCTGGATTACAAATTGTCCAACAGCGAAGTGCTGATTTTTCTGGTGCCTTGCCAAGTTTGGTGGCACCTTTGAAATGTGCATAAAACACAAACACCTGGAGGGATTACAACAAATAAAATTGCAGAGTGCTTGTAACATTGGTGCCTATAAAGTGTGTTGTTTTCAACATTTTCTCCAAAATTGCCCTACCTATTTGGGGTCAGCACACTGTTGGACTTCCTGCTTGATTACAGACGAAACAAAGTGCAGTATATTTGTGAGAAATGACTTTTTATAATATTCACTTGCTCTGACATAAGTGCACTTGAGTAGTCAGATTTCTAGATGTGATCGTTGAAGCTGTTGACAGTAAAATGGTGTCTTTTTAGCTGATTTTACTAAGCGGAAGGGTATCTGGCAGCAATTTGGCTAGTTGACACTGTAGCCGTATTACTGCCTGCATCCATTTGTAAATATTGACGGGTGTCATACATACAGGCATTTTGCAAGAGCTAGAGATATGAGATTTTGACTAAACTCGACCAGCATGTCAATGAGATGATAATAACAGCAGGTGAGAAGTTTAAGAAACTTTATAGGTCACGTTTTCTTATAATCACACAAAACATTAACATGGTCGCCAATGGGAAAAGTGACAGTGTGCTGACCCCAATTAAAGTCCCTAGCAACGGAAACACGCTATAGTCATTGCACAATCACGGAGGACGCATTTTACTTCAAATATCTTGAAACAATTACTGAAAATATGTGTATGGCAAAACTGCAGTTGAATGGAACAAACCGTTTTTGGATATTACAGACTTCTCACCAGTCTGCAAGTCATTATCACAGCGACGAAACACATGTCTTATAAGGGGGGTGGGGTGCGTATGCCAGTAGTTAAGCCTCAATTTGAGAATACGTATGAAAATTAACCAATAACATTGCAGCAGGGTGATTCATCAATCGTTTTTTGTTTACTTCAGCTGACTAAACACACGTGAAGATGTTGTAATTGACCCTAATGAAGTCTGAGGACAGTGATTAGCTGGAGTCAGCCATAGCCGGGGCCTCTTATCAGATCTGTCTACTGACTGGACCTTCTGGCCAATCAAGCAAGTGGCATTGTTTTCTGAATGTCTGCTAATTAGGCTGTGTAATATTATGTAATTGAAATGCTTGAGACGTCTGGCCTTTGAGGAATTCACACCCTAAGGTGACTTTTTGTTGATGTTTACCTTTGTAAATATGGCACAAGGTCAAAAAATAAATACAAATTTGAATGTAACGTAACAACTGGCTGTATTGAATTTTCTGATAAAACACATATTTGACTTTCTGGAAAACTTTATCAGGAGTTCATAGTGCCACCTGAGAACATTGTGCTGGATTACAAATTGTCCAACAGCGAAGTGCTGATTTTTCTGGTGCCTTGCCAAGTTTGGTGGCACCTTTGAAATGTGCATAAAACACAAACACCTGGAGGGATTACAACAAATAAAATTGCAGAGTGCTTGTAACATTGGTGCCTATAAAGTGTGTTGTTTTCAACATTTTCTCCAAAATTGCCCTACCTATTTAAAGTCCCTAGCAACGGAAACACGCTATAGTCATTGCACAATCACGGAGGACGCATTTTACTTCAAATATCTTGAAACAATTACTGAAAATATGTGTATGGCAAAACTGCAGTTGAATGGAACAAACCGTTTTTGGATATTACAGACTTCTCACCAGTCTGCAAGTCATTATCACAGCGACGAAACACATGTCTTATAAGGGGGGTGGGGTGCGTATGCCAGTAGTTAAGCCTCAATTTGAGAATACGTATGAAAATTAACCAATAACATTGCAGCAGGGTGATTCATCAATCGTTTTTTGTTTACTTCAGCTGACTAAACACACGTGAAGATGTTGTAATTGACCCTAATGAAGTCTGAGGACAGTGATTAGCTGGAGTCAGCCATAGCCGGGGCCTCTTATCAGATCTGTCTACTGACTGGACCTTCTGGCCAATCAAGCAAGTGGCATTGTTTTCTGAATGTCTGCTAATTAGGCTGTGTAATATTATGTAATTGAAATGCTTGAGACGTCTGGCCTTTGAGGAATTCACACCCTAAGGTGACTTTTTGTTGATGTTTACCTTTGTAAATATGGCACAAGGTCAAAAAATAAATACAAATTTGAATGTAACGTAACAACTGGCTGTATTGAATTTTCTGATAAAACACATATTTGACTTTCTGGAAAACTTTATCAGGAGTTCATAGTGCCACCTGAGAACATTGTGCTGGATTACAAATTGTCCAACAGCGAAGTGCTGATTTTTCTGGTGCCTTGCCAAGTTTGGTGGCACCTTTGAAATGTGCATAAAACACAAACACCTGGAGGGATTACAACAAATAAAATTGCAGAGTGCTTGTAACATTGGTGCCTATAAAGTGTGTTGTTTTCAACATTTTCTCCAAAATTGCCCTACCTATTTGGGGTCAGCACACTGTTGGACTTCCTGCTTGATTACAGACGAAACAAAGTGCAGTATATTTGTGAGAAATGACTTTTTATAATATTCACTTGCTCTGACATAAGTGCACTTGAGTAGTCAGATTTCTAGATGTGATCGTTGAAGCTGTTGACAGTAAAATGGTGTCTTTTTAGCTGATTTTACTAAGCGGAAGGGTATCTGGCAGCAATTTGGCTAGTTGACACTGTAGCCGTATTACTGCCTGCATCCATTTGTAAATATTGACGGGTGTCATACATACAGGCATTTTGCAAGAGCTAGAGATATGAGATTTTGACTAAACTCGACCAGCATGTCAATGAGATGATAATAACAGCAGGTGAGAAGTTTAAGAAACTTTATAGGTCACGTTTTCTTATAATCACACAAAACATTAACATGGTCGCCAATGGGAAAAGTGACAGTGTGCTGACCCCAATTAAAGTCCCTAGCAACGGAAACACGCTATAGTCATTGCACAATCACGGAGGACGCATTTTACTTCAAATATCTTGAAACAATTACTGAAAATATGTGTATGGCAAAACTGCAGTTGAATGGAACAAACCGTTTTTGGATATTACAGACTTCTCACCAGTCTGCAAGTCATTATCACAGCGACGAAACACATGTCTTATAAGGGGGGTGGGGTGCGTATGCCAGTAGTTAAGCCTCAATTTGAGAATACGTATGAAAATTAACCAATAACATTGCAGCAGGGTGATTCATCAATCGTTTTTTGTTTACTTCAGCTGACTAAACACACGTGAAGATGTTGTAATTGACCCTAATGAAGTCTGAGGACAGTGATTAGCTGGAGTCAGCCATAGCCGGGGCCTCTTATCAGATCTGTCTACTGACTGGACCTTCTGGCCAATCAAGCAAGTGGCATTGTTTTCTGAATGTCTGCTAATTAGGCTGTGTAATATTATGTAATTGAAATGCTTGAGACGTCTGGCCTTTGAGGAATTCACACCCTAAGGTGACTTTTTGTTGATGTTTACCTTTGTAAATATGGCACAAGGTCAAAAAATAAATACAAATTTGAATGTAACGTAACAACTGGCTGTATTGAATTTTCTGATAAAACACATATTTGACTTTCTGGAAAACTTTATCAGGAGTTCATAGTGCCACCTGAGAACATTGTGCTGGATTACAAATTGTCCAACAGCGAAGTGCTGATTTTTCTGGTGCCTTGCCAAGTTTGGTGGCACCTTTGAAATGTGCATAAAACACAAACACCTGGAGGGATTACAACAAATAAAATTGCAGAGTGCTTGTAACATTGGTGCCTATAAAGTGTGTTGTTTTCAACATTTTCTCCAAAATTGCCCTACCTATTTGGGGTCAGCACACTGTTGGACTTCCTGCTTGATTACAGACGAAACAAAGTGCAGTATATTTGTGAGAAATGACTTTTTATAATATTCACTTGCTCTGACATAAGTGCACTTGAGTAGTCAGATTTCTAGATGTGATCGTTGAAGCTGTTGACAGTAAAATGGTGTCTTTTTAGCTGATTTTACTAAGCGGAAGGGTATCTGGCAGCAATTTGGCTAGTTGACACTGTAGCCGTATTACTGCCTGCATCCATTTGTAAATATTGACGGGTGTCATACATACAGGCATTTTGCAAGAGCTAGAGATATGAGATTTTGACTAAACTCGACCAGCATGTCAATGAGATGATAATAACAGCAGGTGAGAAGTTTAAGAAACTTTATAGGTCACGTTTTCTTATAATCACACAAAACATTAACATGGTCGCCAATGGGAAAAGTGACAGTGTGCTGACCCCAATTAAAGTCCCTAGCAACGGAAACACGCTATAGTCATTGCACAATCACGGAGGACGCATTTTACTTCAAATATCTTGAAACAATTACTGAAAATATGTGTATGGCAAAACTGCAGTTGAATGGAACAAACCGTTTTTGGATATTACAGACTTCTCACCAGTCTGCAAGTCATTATCACAGCGACGAAACACATGTCTTATAAGGGGGGTGGGGTGCGTATGCCAGTAGTTAAGCCTCAATTTGAGAATACGTATGAAAATTAACCAATAACATTGCAGCAGGGTGATTCATCAATCGTTTTTTGTTTACTTCAGCTGACTAAACACACGTGAAGATGTTGTAATTGACCCTAATGAAGTCTGAGGACAGTGATTAGCTGGAGTCAGCCATAGCCGGGGCCTCTTATCAGATCTGTCTACTGACTGGACCTTCTGGCCAATCAAGCAAGTGGCATTGTTTTCTGAATGTCTGCTAATTAGGCTGTGTAATATTATGTAATTGAAATGCTTGAGACGTCTGGCCTTTGAGGAATTCACACCCTAAGGTGACTTTTTGTTGATGTTTACCTTTGTAAATATGGCACAAGGTCAAAAAATAAATACAAATTTGAATGTAACGTAACAACTGGCTGTATTGAATTTTCTGATAAAACACATATTTGACTTTCTGGAAAACTTTATCAGGAGTTCATAGTGCCACCTGAGAACATTGTGCTGGATTACAAATTGTCCAACAGCGAAGTGCTGATTTTTCTGGTGCCTTGCCAAGTTTGGTGGCACCTTTGAAATGTGCATAAAACACAAACACCTGGAGGGATTACAACAAATAAAATTGCAGAGTGCTTGTAACATTGGTGCCTATAAAGTGTGTTGTTTTCAACATTTTCTCCAAAATTGCCCTACCTATTTGGGGTCAGCACACTGTTGGACTTCCTGCTTGATTACAGACGAAACAAAGTGCAGTATATTTGTGAGAAATGACTTTTTATAATATTCACTTGCTCTGACATAAGTGCACTTGAGTAGTCAGATTTCTAGATGTGATCGTTGAAGCTGTTGACAGTAAAATGGTGTCTTTTTAGCTGATTTTACTAAGCGGAAGGGTATCTGGCAGCAATTTGGCTAGTTGACACTGTAGCCGTATTACTGCCTGCATCCATTTGTAAATATTGACGGGTGTCATACATACAGGCATTTTGCAAGAGCTAGAGATATGAGATTTTGACTAAACTCGACCAGCATGTCAATGAGATGATAATAACAGCAGGTGAGAAGTTTAAGAAACTTTATAGGTCACGTTTTCTTATAATCACACAAAACATTAACATGGTCGCCAATGGGAAAAGTGACAGTGTGCTGACCCCAATTAAAGTCCCTAGCAACGGAAACACGCTATAGTCATTGCACAATCACGGAGGACGCATTTTACTTCAAATATCTTGAAACAATTACTGAAAATATGTGTATGGCAAAACTGCAGTTGAATGGAACAAACCGTTTTTGGATATTACAGACTTCTCACCAGTCTGCAAGTCATTATCACAGCGACGAAACACATGTCTTATAAGGGGGGTGGGGTGCGTATGCCAGTAGTTAAGCCTCAATTTGAGAATACGTATGAAAATTAACCAATAACATTGCAGCAGGGTGATTCATCAATCGTTTTTTGTTTACTTCAGCTGACTAAACACACGTGAAGATGTTGTAATTGACCCTAATGAAGTCTGAGGACAGTGATTAGCTGGAGTCAGCCATAGCCGGGGCCTCTTATCAGATCTGTCTACTGACTGGACCTTCTGGCCAATCAAGCAAGTGGCATTGTTTTCTGAATGTCTGCTAATTAGGCTGTGTAATATTATGTAATTGAAATGCTTGAGACGTCTGGCCTTTGAGGAATTCACACCCTAAGGTGACTTTTTGTTGATGTTTACCTTTGTAAATATGGCACAAGGTCAAAAAATAAATACAAATTTGAATGTAACGTAACAACTGGCTGTATTGAATTTTCTGATAAAACACATATTTGACTTTCTGGAAAACTTTATCAGGAGTTCATAGTGCCACCTGAGAACATTGTGCTGGATTACAAATTGTCCAACAGCGAAGTGCTGATTTTTCTGGTGCCTTGCCAAGTTTGGTGGCACCTTTGAAATGTGCATAAAACACAAACACCTGGAGGGATTACAACAAATAAAATTGCAGAGTGCTTGTAACATTGGTGCCTATAAAGTGTGTTGTTTTCAACATTTTCTCCAAAATTGCCCTACCTATTTGGGGTCAGCACACTGTTGGACTTCCTGCTTGATTACAGACGAAACAAAGTGCAGTATATTTGTGAGAAATGACTTTTTATAATATTCACTTGCTCTGACATAAGTGCACTTGAGTAGTCAGATTTCTAGATGTGATCGTTGAAGCTGTTGACAGTAAAATGGTGTCTTTTTAGCTGATTTTACTAAGCGGAAGGGTATCTGGCAGCAATTTGGCTAGTTGACACTGTAGCCGTATTACTGCCTGCATCCATTTGTAAATATTGACGGGTGTCATACATACAGGCATTTTGCAAGAGCTAGAGATATGAGATTTTGACTAAACTCGACCAGCATGTCAATGAGATGATAATAACAGCAGGTGAGAAGTTTAAGAAACTTTATAGGTCACGTTTTCTTATAATCACACAAAACATTAACATGGTCGCCAATGGGAAAAGTGACAGTGTGCTGACCCCAATTAAAGTCCCTAGCAACGGAAACACGCTATAGTCATTGCACAATCACGGAGGACGCATTTTACTTCAAATATCTTGAAACAATTACTGAAAATATGTGTATGGCAAAACTGCAGTTGAATGGAACAAACCGTTTTTGGATATTACAGACTTCTCACCAGTCTGCAAGTCATTATCACAGCGACGAAACACATGTCTTATAAGGGGGGTGGGGTGCGTATGCCAGTAGTTAAGCCTCAATTTGAGAATACGTATGAAAATTAACCAATAACATTGCAGCAGGGTGATTCATCAATCGTTTTTTGTTTACTTCAGCTGACTAAACACACGTGAAGATGTTGTAATTGACCCTAATGAAGTCTGAGGACAGTGATTAGCTGGAGTCAGCCATAGCCGGGGCCTCTTATCAGATCTGTCTACTGACTGGACCTTCTGGCCAATCAAGCAAGTGGCATTGTTTTCTGAATGTCTGCTAATTAGGCTGTGTAATATTATGTAATTGAAATGCTTGAGACGTCTGGCCTTTGAGGAATTCACACCCTAAGGTGACTTTTTGTTGATGTTTACCTTTGTAAATATGGCACAAGGTCAAAAAATAAATACAAATTTGAATGTAACGTAACAACTGGCTGTATTGAATTTTCTGATAAAACACATATTTGACTTTCTGGAAAACTTTATCAGGAGTTCATAGTGCCACCTGAGAACATTGTGCTGGATTACAAATTGTCCAACAGCGAAGTGCTGATTTTTCTGGTGCCTTGCCAAGTTTGGTGGCACCTTTGAAATGTGCATAAAACACAAACACCTGGAGGGATTACAACAAATAAAATTGCAGAGTGCTTGTAACATTGGTGCCTATAAAGTGTGTTGTTTTCAACATTTTCTCCAAAATTGCCCTACCTATTTGGGGTCAGCACACTGTTGGACTTCCTGCTTGATTACAGACGAAACAAAGTGCAGTATATTTGTGAGAAATGACTTTTTATAATATTCACTTGCTCTGACATAAGTGCACTTGAGTAGTCAGATTTCTAGATGTGATCGTTGAAGCTGTTGACAGTAAAATGGTGTCTTTTTAGCTGATTTTACTAAGCGGAAGGGTATCTGGCAGCAATTTGGCTAGTTGACACTGTAGCCGTATTACTGCCTGCATCCATTTGTAAATATTGACGGGTGTCATACATACAGGCATTTTGCAAGAGCTAGAGATATGAGATTTTGACTAAACTCGACCAGCATGTCAATGAGATGATAATAACAGCAGGTGAGAAGTTTAAGAAACTTTATAGGTCACGTTTTCTTATAATCACACAAAATATTAACATGGTCGCCAATGGGAAAAGTGACAGTGTGCTGACCCCAATTAAAGTCCCTAGCAACGGAAACACGCTATAGTCATTGCACAATCACGGAGGACGCATTTTACTTCAAATATCTTGAAACAATTACTGAAAATATGTGTATGGCAAAACTGCAGTTGAATGGAACAAACCGTTTTTGGATATTACAGACTTCTCACCAGTCTGCAAGTCATTATCACAGCGACGAAACACATGTCTTATAAGGGGGGTGGGGTGCGTATGCCAGTAGTTAAGCCTCAATTTGAGAATACGTATGAAAATTAACCAATAACATTGCAGCAGGGTGATTCATCAATCGTTTTTTGTTTACTTCAGCTGACTAAACACACGTGAAGATGTTGTAATTGACCCTAATGAAGTCTGAGGACAGTGATTAGCTGGAGTCAGCCATAGCCGGGGCCTCTTATCAGATCTGTCTACTGACTGGACCTTCTGGCCAATCAAGCAAGTGGCATTGTTTTCTGAATGTCTGCTAATTAGGCTGTGTAATATTATGTAATTGAAATGCTTGAGACGTCTGGCCTTTGAGGAATTCACACCCTAAGGTGACTTTTTGTTGATGTTTACCTTTGTAAATATGGCACAAGGTCAAAAAATAAATACAAATTTGAATGTAACGTAACAACTGGCTGTATTGAATTTTCTGATAAAACACATATTTGACTTTCTGGAAAACTTTATCAGGAGTTCATAGTGCCACCTGAGAACATTGTGCTGGATTACAAATTGTCCAACAGCGAAGTGCTGATTTTTCTGGTGCCTTGCCAAGTTTGGTGGCACCTTTGAAATGTGCATAAAACACAAACACCTGGAGGGATTACAACAAATAAAATTGCAGAGTGCTTGTAACATTGGTGCCTATAAAGTGTGTTGTTTTCAACATTTTCTCCAAAATTGCCCTACCTAATTAAAGTCCCTAGCAACGGAAACACGCTATAGTCATTGCACAATCACGGAGGACGCATTTTACTTCAAATATCTTGAAACAATTACTGAAAATATGTGTATGGCAAAACTGCAGTTGAATGGAACAAACCGTTTTTGGATATTACAGACTTCTCACCAGTCTGCAAGTCATTATCACAGCGACGAAACACATGTCTTATAAGGGGGGTGGGGTGCGTATGCCAGTAGTTAAGCCTCAATTTGAGAATACGTATGAAAATTAACCAATAACATTGCAGCAGGGTGATTCATCAATCGTTTTTTGTTTACTTCAGCTGACTAAACACACGTGAAGATGTTGTAATTGACCCTAATGAAGTCTGAGGACAGTGATTAGCTGGAGTCAGCCATAGCCGGGGCCTCTTATCAGATCTGTCTACTGACTGGACCTTCTGGCCAATCAAGCAAGTGGCATTGTTTTCTGAATGTCTGCTAATTAGGCTGTGTAATATTATGTAATTGAAATGCTTGAGACGTCTGGCCTTTGAGGAATTCACACCCTAAGGTGACTTTTTGTTGATGTTTACCTTTGTAAATATGGCACAAGGTCAAAAAATAAATACAAATTTGAATGTAACGTAACAACTGGCTGTATTGAATTTTCTGATAAAACACATATTTGACTTTCTGGAAAACTTTATCAGGAGTTCATAGTGCCACCTGAGAACATTGTGCTGGATTACAAATTGTCCAACAGCGAAGTGCTGATTTTTCTGGTGCCTTGCCAAGTTTGGTGGCACCTTTGAAATGTGCATAAAACACAAACACCTGGAGGGATTACAACAAATAAAATTGCAGAGTGCTTGTAACATTGGTGCCTATAAAGTGTGTTGTTTTCAACATTTTCTCCAAAATTGCCCTACCTAATTAAAGTCCCTAGCAACGGAAACACGCTATAGTCATTGCACAATCACGGAGGACGCATTTTACTTCAAATATCTTGAAACAATTACTGAAAATATGTGTATGGCAAAACTGCAGTTGAATGGAACAAACCGTTTTTGGATATTACAGACTTCTCACCAGTCTGCAAGTCATTATCACAGCGACGAAACACATGTCTTATAAGGGGGGTGGGGTGCGTATGCCAGTAGTTAAGCCTCAATTTGAGAATACGTATGAAAATTAACCAATAACATTGCAGCAGGGTGATTCATCAATCGTTTTTTGTTTACTTCAGCTGACTAAACACACGTGAAGATGTTGTAATTGACCCTAATGAAGTCTGAGGACAGTGATTAGCTGGAGTCAGCCATAGCCGGGGCCTCTTATCAGATCTGTCTACTGACTGGACCTTCTGGCCAATCAAGCAAGTGGCATTGTTTTCTGAATGTCTGCTAATTAGGCTGTGTAATATTATGTAATTGAAATGCTTGAGACGTCTGGCCTTTGAGGAATTCACACCCTAAGGTGACTTTTTGTTGATGTTTACCTTTGTAAATATGGCACAAGGTCAAAAAATAAATACAAATTTGAATGTAACGTAACAACTGGCTGTATTGAATTTTCTGATAAAACACATATTTGACTTTCTGGAAAACTTTATCAGGAGTTCATAGTGCCACCTGAGAACATTGTGCTGGATTACAAATTGTCCAACAGCGAAGTGCTGATTTTTCTGGTGCCTTGCCAAGTTTGGTGGCACCTTTGAAATGTGCATAAAACACAAACACCTGGAGGGATTACAACAAATAAAATTGCAGAGTGCTTGTAACATTGGTGCCTATAAAGTGTGTTGTTTTCAACATTTTCTCCAAAATTGCCCTACCTATTTGGGGTCAGCACACTGTTGGACTTCCTGCTTGATTACAGACGAAACAAAGTGCAGTATATTTGTGAGAAATGACTTTTTATAATATTCACTTGCTCTGACATAAGTGCACTTGAGTAGTCAGATTTCTAGATGTGATCGTTGAAGCTGTTGACAGTAAAATGGTGTCTTTTTAGCTGATTTTACTAAGCGGAAGGGTATCTGGCAGCAATTTGGCTAGTTGACACTGTAGCCGTATTACTGCCTGCATCCATTTGTAAATATTGACGGGTGTCATACATACAGGCATTTTGCAAGAGCTAGAGATATGAGATTTTGACTAAACTCGACCAGCATGTCAATGAGATGATAATAACAGCAGGTGAGAAGTTTAAGAAACTTTATAGGTCACGTTTTCTTATAATCACACAAAACATTAACATGGTCGCCAATGGGAAAAGTGACAGTGTGCTGACCCCAATTAAAGTCCCTAGCAACGGAAACACGCTATAGTCATTGCACAATCACGGAGGACGCATTTTACTTCAAATATCTTGAAACAATTACTGAAAATATGTGTATGGCAAAACTGCAGTTGAATGGAACAAACCGTTTTTGGATATTACAGACTTCTCACCAGTCTGCAAGTCATTATCACAGCGACGAAACACATGTCTTATAAGGGGGGTGGGGTGCGTATGCCAGTAGTTAAGCCTCAATTTGAGAATACGTATGAAAATTAACCAATAACATTGCAGCAGGGTGATTCATCAATCGTTTTTTGTTTACTTCAGCTGACTAAACACACGTGAAGATGTTGTAATTGACCCTAATGAAGTCTGAGGACAGTGATTAGCTGGAGTCAGCCATAGCCGGGGCCTCTTATCAGATCTGTCTACTGACTGGACCTTCTGGCCAATCAAGCAAGTGGCATTGTTTTCTGAATGTCTGCTAATTAGGCTGTGTAATATTATGTAATTGAAATGCTTGAGACGTCTGGCCTTTGAGGAATTCACACCCTAAGGTGACTTTTTGTTGATGTTTACCTTTGTAAATATGGCACAAGGTCAAAAAATAAATACAAATTTGAATGTAACGTAACAACTGGCTGTATTGAATTTTCTGATAAAACACATATTTGACTTTCTGGAAAACTTTATCAGGAGTTCATAGTGCCACCTGAGAACATTGTGCTGGATTACAAATTGTCCAACAGCGAAGTGCTGATTTTTCTGGTGCCTTGCCAAGTTTGGTGGCACCTTTGAAATGTGCATAAAACACAAACACCTGGAGGGATTACAACAAATAAAATTGCAGAGTGCTTGTAACATTGGTGCCTATAAAGTGTGTTGTTTTCAACATTTTCTCCAAAATTGCCCTACCTATTTGGGGTCAGCACACTGTTGGACTTCCTGCTTGATTACAGACGAAACAAAGTGCAGTATATTTGTGAGAAATGACTTTTTATAATATTCACTTGCTCTGACATAAGTGCACTTGAGTAGTCAGATTTCTAGATGTGATCGTTGAAGCTGTTGACAGTAAAATGGTGTCTTTTTAGCTGATTTTACTAAGCGGAAGGGTATCTGGCAGCAATTTGGCTAGTTGACACTGTAGCCGTATTACTGCCTGCATCCATTTGTAAATATTGACGGGTGTCATACATACAGGCATTTTGCAAGAGCTAGAGATATGAGATTTTGACTAAACTCGACCAGCATGTCAATGAGATGATAATAACAGCAGGTGAGAAGTTTAAGAAACTTTATAGGTCACGTTTTCTTATAATCACACAAAACATTAACATGGTCGCCAATGGGAAAAGTGACAGTGTGCTGACCCCAATTAAAGTCCCTAGCAACGGAAACACGCTATAGTCATTGCACAATCACGGAGGACGCATTTTACTTCAAATATCTTGAAACAATTACTGAAAATATGTGTATGGCAAAACTGCAGTTGAATGGAACAAACCGTTTTTGGATATTACAGACTTCTCACCAGTCTGCAAGTCATTATCACAGCGACGAAACACATGTCTTATAAGGGGGGTGGGGTGCGTATGCCAGTAGTTAAGCCTCAATTTGAGAATACGTATGAAAATTAACCAATAACATTGCAGCAGGGTGATTCATCAATCGTTTTTTGTTTACTTCAGCTGACTAAACACACGTGAAGATGTTGTAATTGACCCTAATGAAGTCTGAGGACAGTGATTAGCTGGAGTCAGCCATAGCCGGGGCCTCTTATCAGATCTGTCTACTGACTGGACCTTCTGGCCAATCAAGCAAGTGGCATTGTTTTCTGAATGTCTGCTAATTAGGCTGTGTAATATTATGTAATTGAAATGCTTGAGACGTCTGGCCTTTGAGGAATTCACACCCTAAGGTGACTTTTTGTTGATGTTTACCTTTGTAAATATGGCACAAGGTCAAAAAATAAATACAAATTTGAATGTAACGTAACAACTGGCTGTATTGAATTTTCTGATAAAACACATATTTGACTTTCTGGAAAACTTTATCAGGAGTTCATAGTGCCACCTGAGAACATTGTGCTGGATTACAAATTGTCCAACAGCGAAGTGCTGATTTTTCTGGTGCCTTGCCAAGTTTGGTGGCACCTTTGAAATGTGCATAAAACACAAACACCTGGAGGGATTACAACAAATAAAATTGCAGAGTGCTTGTAACATTGGTGCCTATAAAGTGTGTTGTTTTCAACATTTTCTCCAAAATTGCCCTACCTATTTGGGGTCAGCACACTGTTGGACTTCCTGCTTGATTACAGACGAAACAAAGTGCAGTATATTTGTGAGAAATGACTTTTTATAATATTCACTTGCTCTGACATAAGTGCACTTGAGTAGTCAGATTTCTAGATGTGATCGTTGAAGCTGTTGACAGTAAAATGGTGTCTTTTTAGCTGATTTTACTAAGCGGAAGGGTATCTGGCAGCAATTTGGCTAGTTGACACTGTAGCCGTATTACTGCCTGCATCCATTTGTAAATATTGACGGGTGTCATACATACAGGCATTTTGCAAGAGCTAGAGATATGAGATTTTGACTAAACTCGACCAGCATGTCAATGAGATGATAATAACAGCAGGTGAGAAGTTTAAGAAACTTTATAGGTCACGTTTTCTTATAATCACACAAAACATTAACATGGTCGCCAATGGGAAAAGTGACAGTGTGCTGACCCCAATTAAAGTCCCTAGCAACGGAAACACGCTATAGTCATTGCACAATCACGGAGGACGCATTTTACTTCAAATATCTTGAAACAATTACTGAAAATATGTGTATGGCAAAACTGCAGTTGAATGGAACAAACCGTTTTTGGATATTACAGACTTCTCACCAGTCTGCAAGTCATTATCACAGCGACGAAACACATGTCTTATAAGGGGGGTGGGGTGCGTATGCCAGTAGTTAAGCCTCAATTTGAGAATACGTATGAAAATTAACCAATAACATTGCAGCAGGGTGATTCATCAATCGTTTTTTGTTTACTTCAGCTGACTAAACACACGTGAAGATGTTGTAATTGACCCTAATGAAGTCTGAGGACAGTGATTAGCTGGAGTCAGCCATAGCCGGGGCCTCTTATCAGATCTGTCTACTGACTGGACCTTCTGGCCAATCAAGCAAGTGGCATTGTTTTCTGAATGTCTGCTAATTAGGCTGTGTAATATTATGTAATTGAAATGCTTGAGACGTCTGGCCTTTGAGGAATTCACACCCTAAGGTGACTTTTTGTTGATGTTTACCTTTGTAAATATGGCACAAGGTCAAAAAATAAATACAAATTTGAATGTAACGTAACAACTGGCTGTATTGAATTTTCTGATAAAACACATATTTGACTTTCTGGAAAACTTTATCAGGAGTTCATAGTGCCACCTGAGAACATTGTGCTGGATTACAAATTGTCCAACAGCGAAGTGCTGATTTTTCTGGTGCCTTGCCAAGTTTGGTGGCACCTTTGAAATGTGCATAAAACACAAACACCTGGAGGGATTACAACAAATAAAATTGCAGAGTGCTTGTAACATTGGTGCCTATAAAGTGTGTTGTTTTCAACATTTTCTCCAAAATTGCCCTACCTAATTAAAGTCCCTAGCAACGGAAACACGCTATAGTCATTGCACAATCACGGAGGACGCATTTTACTTCAAATATCTTGAAACAATTACTGAAAATATGTGTATGGCAAAACTGCAGTTGAATGGAACAAACCGTTTTTGGATATTACAGACTTCTCACCAGTCTGCAAGTCATTATCACAGCGACGAAACACATGTCTTATAAGGGGGGTGGGGTGCGTATGCCAGTAGTTAAGCCTCAATTTGAGAATACGTATGAAAATTAACCAATAACATTGCAGCAGGGTGATTCATCAATCGTTTTTTGTTTACTTCAGCTGACTAAACACACGTGAAGATGTTGTAATTGACCCTAATGAAGTCTGAGGACAGTGATTAGCTGGAGTCAGCCATAGCCGGGGCCTCTTATCAGATCTGTCTACTGACTGGACCTTCTGGCCAATCAAGCAAGTGGCATTGTTTTCTGAATGTCTGCTAATTAGGCTGTGTAATATTATGTAATTGAAATGCTTGAGACGTCTGGCCTTTGAGGAATTCACACCCTAAGGTGACTTTTTGTTGATGTTTACCTTTGTAAATATGGCACAAGGTCAAAAAATAAATACAAATTTGAATGTAACGTAACAACTGGCTGTATTGAATTTTCTGATAAAACACATATTTGACTTTCTGGAAAACTTTATCAGGAGTTCATAGTGCCACCTGAGAACATTGTGCTGGATTACAAATTGTCCAACAGCGAAGTGCTGATTTTTCTGGTGCCTTGCCAAGTTTGGTGGCACCTTTGAAATGTGCATAAAACACAAACACCTGGAGGGATTACAACAAATAAAATTGCAGAGTGCTTGTAACATTGGTGCCTATAAAGTGTGTTGTTTTCAACATTTTCTCCAAAATTGCCCTACCTATTTGGGGTCAGCACACTGTTGGACTTCCTGCTTGATTACAGACGAAACAAAGTGCAGTATATTTGTGAGAAATGACTTTTTATAATATTCACTTGCTCTGACATAAGTGCACTTGAGTAGTCAGATTTCTAGATGTGATCGTTGAAGCTGTTGACAGTAAAATGGTGTCTTTTTAGCTGATTTTACTAAGCGGAAGGGTATCTGGCAGCAATTTGGCTAGTTGACACTGTAGCCGTATTACTGCCTGCATCCATTTGTAAATATTGACGGGTGTCATACATACAGGCATTTTGCAAGAGCTAGAGATATGAGATTTTGACTAAACTCGACCAGCATGTCAATGAGATGATAATAACAGCAGGTGAGAAGTTTAAGAAACTTTATAGGTCACGTTTTCTTATAATCACACAAAACATTAACATGGTCGCCAATGGGAAAAGTGACAGTGTGCTGACCCCAATTAAAGTCCCTAGCAACGGAAACACGCTATAGTCATTGCACAATCACGGAGGACGCATTTTACTTCAAATATCTTGAAACAATTACTGAAAATATGTGTATGGCAAAACTGCAGTTGAATGGAACAAACCGTTTTTGGATATTACAGACTTCTCACCAGTCTGCAAGTCATTATCACAGCGACGAAACACATGTCTTATAAGGGGGGTGGGGTGCGTATGCCAGTAGTTAAGCCTCAATTTGAGAATACGTATGAAAATTAACCAATAACATTGCAGCAGGGTGATTCATCAATCGTTTTTTGTTTACTTCAGCTGACTAAACACACGTGAAGATGTTGTAATTGACCCTAATGAAGTCTGAGGACAGTGATTAGCTGGAGTCAGCCATAGCCGGGGCCTCTTATCAGATCTGTCTACTGACTGGACCTTCTGGCCAATCAAGCAAGTGGCATTGTTTTCTGAATGTCTGCTAATTAGGCTGTGTAATATTATGTAATTGAAATGCTTGAGACGTCTGGCCTTTGAGGAATTCACACCCTAAGGTGACTTTTTGTTGATGTTTACCTTTGTAAATATGGCACAAGGTCAAAAAATAAATACAAATTTGAATGTAACGTAACAACTGGCTGTATTGAATTTTCTGATAAAACACATATTTGACTTTCTGGAAAACTTTATCAGGAGTTCATAGTGCCACCTGAGAACATTGTGCTGGATTACAAATTGTCCAACAGCGAAGTGCTGATTTTTCTGGTGCCTTGCCAAGTTTGGTGGCACCTTTGAAATGTGCATAAAACACAAACACCTGGAGGGATTACAACAAATAAAATTGCAGAGTGCTTGTAACATTGGTGCCTATAAAGTGTGTTGTTTTCAACATTTTCTCCAAAATTGCCCTACCTATTTGGGGTCAGCACACTGTTGGACTTCCTGCTTGATTACAGACGAAACAAAGTGCAGTATATTTGTGAGAAATGACTTTTTATAATATTCACTTGCTCTGACATAAGTGCACTTGAGTAGTCAGATTTCTAGATGTGATCGTTGAAGCTGTTGACAGTAAAATGGTGTCTTTTTAGCTGATTTTACTAAGCGGAAGGGTATCTGGCAGCAATTTGGCTAGTTGACACTGTAGCCGTATTACTGCCTGCATCCATTTGTAAATATTGACGGGTGTCATACATACAGGCATTTTGCAAGAGCTAGAGATATGAGATTTTGACTAAACTCGACCAGCATGTCAATGAGATGATAATAACAGCAGGTGAGAAGTTTAAGAAACTTTATAGGTCACGTTTTCTTATAATCACACAAAACATTAACATGGTCGCCAATGGGAAAAGTGACAGTGTGCTGACCCCAATTAAAGTCCCTAGCAACGGAAACACGCTATAGTCATTGCACAATCACGGAGGACGCATTTTACTTCAAATATCTTGAAACAATTACTGAAAATATGTGTATGGCAAAACTGCAGTTGAATGGAACAAACCGTTTTTGGATATTACAGACTTCTCACCAGTCTGCAAGTCATTATCACAGCGACGAAACACATGTCTTATAAGGGGGGTGGGGTGCGTATGCCAGTAGTTAAGCCTCAATTTGAGAATACGTATGAAAATTAACCAATAACATTGCAGCAGGGTGATTCATCAATCGTTTTTTGTTTACTTCAGCTGACTAAACACACGTGAAGATGTTGTAATTGACCCTAATGAAGTCTGAGGACAGTGATTAGCTGGAGTCAGCCATAGCCGGGGCCTCTTATCAGATCTGTCTACTGACTGGACCTTCTGGCCAATCAAGCAAGTGGCATTGTTTTCTGAATGTCTGCTAATTAGGCTGTGTAATATTATGTAATTGAAATGCTTGAGACGTCTGGCCTTTGAGGAATTCACACCCTAAGGTGACTTTTTGTTGATGTTTACCTTTGTAAATATGGCACAAGGTCAAAAAATAAATACAAATTTGAATGTAACGTAACAACTGGCTGTATTGAATTTTCTGATAAAACACATATTTGACTTTCTGGAAAACTTTATCAGGAGTTCATAGTGCCACCTGAGAACATTGTGCTGGATTACAAATTGTCCAACAGCGAAGTGCTGATTTTTCTGGTGCCTTGCCAAGTTTGGTGGCACCTTTGAAATGTGCATAAAACACAAACACCTGGAGGGATTACAACAAATAAAATTGCAGAGTGCTTGTAACATTGGTGCCTATAAAGTGTGTTGTTTTCAACATTTTCTCCAAAATTGCCCTACCTAATTAAAGTCCCTAGCAACGGAAACACGCTATAGTCATTGCACAATCACGGAGGACGCATTTTACTTCAAATATCTTGAAACAATTACTGAAAATATGTGTATGGCAAAACTGCAGTTGAATGGAACAAACCGTTTTTGGATATTACAGACTTCTCACCAGTCTGCAAGTCATTATCACAGCGACGAAACACATGTCTTATAAGGGGGGTGGGGTGCGTATGCCAGTAGTTAAGCCTCAATTTGAGAATACGTATGAAAATTAACCAATAACATTGCAGCAGGGTGATTCATCAATCGTTTTTTGTTTACTTCAGCTGACTAAACACACGTGAAGATGTTGTAATTGACCCTAATGAAGTCTGAGGACAGTGATTAGCTGGAGTCAGCCATAGCCGGGGCCTCTTATCAGATCTGTCTACTGACTGGACCTTCTGGCCAATCAAGCAAGTGGCATTGTTTTCTGAATGTCTGCTAATTAGGCTGTGTAATATTATGTAATTGAAATGCTTGAGACGTCTGGCCTTTGAGGAATTCACACCCTAAGGTGACTTTTTGTTGATGTTTACCTTTGTAAATATGGCACAAGGTCAAAAAATAAATACAAATTTGAATGTAACGTAACAACTGGCTGTATTGAATTTTCTGATAAAACACATATTTGACTTTCTGGAAAACTTTATCAGGAGTTCATAGTGCCACCTGAGAACATTGTGCTGGATTACAAATTGTCCAACAGCGAAGTGCTGATTTTTCTGGTGCCTTGCCAAGTTTGGTGGCACCTTTGAAATGTGCATAAAACACAAACACCTGGAGGGATTACAACAAATAAAATTGCAGAGTGCTTGTAACATTGGTGCCTATAAAGTGTGTTGTTTTCAACATTTTCTCCAAAATTGCCCTACCTATTTAATTAAAGTCCCTAGCAACGGAAACACGCTATAGTCATTGCACAATCACGGAGGACGCATTTTACTTCAAATATCTTGAAACAATTACTGAAAATATGTGTATGGCAAAACTGCAGTTGAATGGAACAAACCGTTTTTGGATATTACAGACTTCTCACCAGTCTGCAAGTCATTATCACAGCGACGAAACACATGTCTTATAAGGGGGGTGGGGTGCGTATGCCAGTAGTTAAGCCTCAATTTGAGAATACGTATGAAAATTAACCAATAACATTGCAGCAGGGTGATTCATCAATCGTTTTTTGTTTACTTCAGCTGACTAAACACACGTGAAGATGTTGTAATTGACCCTAATGAAGTCTGAGGACAGTGATTAGCTGGAGTCAGCCATAGCCGGGGCCTCTTATCAGATCTGTCTACTGACTGGACCTTCTGGCCAATCAAGCAAGTGGCATTGTTTTCTGAATGTCTGCTAATTAGGCTGTGTAATATTATGTAATTGAAATGCTTGAGACGTCTGGCCTTTGAGGAATTCACACCCTAAGGTGACTTTTTGTTGATGTTTACCTTTGTAAATATGGCACAAGGTCAAAAAATAAATACAAATTTGAATGTAACGTAACAACTGGCTGTATTGAATTTTCTGATAAAACACATATTTGACTTTCTGGAAAACTTTATCAGGAGTTCATAGTGCCACCTGAGAACATTGTGCTGGATTACAAATTGTCCAACAGCGAAGTGCTGATTTTTCTGGTGCCTTGCCAAGTTTGGTGGCACCTTTGAAATGTGCATAAAACACAAACACCTGGAGGGATTACAACAAATAAAATTGCAGAGTGCTTGTAACATTGGTGCCTATAAAGTGTGTTGTTTTCAACATTTTCTCCAAAATTGCCCTACCTATTTGGGGTCAGCACACTGTTGGACTTCCTGCTTGATTACAGACGAAACAAAGTGCAGTATATTTGTGAGAAATGACTTTTTATAATATTCACTTGCTCTGACATAAGTGCACTTGAGTAGTCAGATTTCTAGATGTGATCGTTGAAGCTGTTGACAGTAAAATGGTGTCTTTTTAGCTGATTTTACTAAGCGGAAGGGTATCTGGCAGCAATTTGGCTAGTTGACACTGTAGCCGTATTACTGCCTGCATCCATTTGTAAATATTGACGGGTGTCATACATACAGGCATTTTGCAAGAGCTAGAGATATGAGATTTTGACTAAACTCGACCAGCATGTCAATGAGATGATAATAACAGCAGGTGAGAAGTTTAAGAAACTTTATAGGTCACGTTTTCTTATAATCACACAAAACATTAACATGGTCGCCAATGGGAAAAGTGACAGTGTGCTGACCCCAATTAAAGTCCCTAGCAACGGAAACACGCTATAGTCATTGCACAATCACGGAGGACGCATTTTACTTCAAATATCTTGAAACAATTACTGAAAATATGTGTATGGCAAAACTGCAGTTGAATGGAACAAACCGTTTTTGGATATTACAGACTTCTCACCAGTCTGCAAGTCATTATCACAGCGACGAAACACATGTCTTATAAGGGGGGTGGGGTGCGTATGCCAGTAGTTAAGCCTCAATTTGAGAATACGTATGAAAATTAACCAATAACATTGCAGCAGGGTGATTCATCAATCGTTTTTTGTTTACTTCAGCTGACTAAACACACGTGAAGATGTTGTAATTGACCCTAATGAAGTCTGAGGACAGTGATTAGCTGGAGTCAGCCATAGCCGGGGCCTCTTATCAGATCTGTCTACTGACTGGACCTTCTGGCCAATCAAGCAAGTGGCATTGTTTTCTGAATGTCTGCTAATTAGGCTGTGTAATATTATGTAATTGAAATGCTTGAGACGTCTGGCCTTTGAGGAATTCACACCCTAAGGTGACTTTTTGTTGATGTTTACCTTTGTAAATATGGCACAAGGTCAAAAAATAAATACAAATTTGAATGTAACGTAACAACTGGCTGTATTGAATTTTCTGATAAAACACATATTTGACTTTCTGGAAAACTTTATCAGGAGTTCATAGTGCCACCTGAGAACATTGTGCTGGATTACAAATTGTCCAACAGCGAAGTGCTGATTTTTCTGGTGCCTTGCCAAGTTTGGTGGCACCTTTGAAATGTGCATAAAACACAAACACCTGGAGGGATTACAACAAATAAAATTGCAGAGTGCTTGTAACATTGGTGCCTATAAAGTGTGTTGTTTTCAACATTTTCTCCAAAATTGCCCTACCTATTTGGGGTCAGCACACTGTTGGACTTCCTGCTTGATTACAGACGAAACAAAGTGCAGTATATTTGTGAGAAATGACTTTTTATAATATTCACTTGCTCTGACATAAGTGCACTTGAGTAGTCAGATTTCTAGATGTGATCGTTGAAGCTGTTGACAGTAAAATGGTGTCTTTTTAGCTGATTTTACTAAGCGGAAGGGTATCTGGCAGCAATTTGGCTAGTTGACACTGTAGCCGTATTACTGCCTGCATCCATTTGTAAATATTGACGGGTGTCATACATACAGGCATTTTGCAAGAGCTAGAGATATGAGATTTTGACTAAACTCGACCAGCATGTCAATGAGATGATAATAACAGCAGGTGAGAAGTTTAAGAAACTTTATAGGTCACGTTTTCTTATAATCACACAAAACATTAACATGGTCGCCAATGGGAAAAGTGACAGTGTGCTGACCCCAATTAAAGTCCCTAGCAACGGAAACACGCTATAGTCATTGCACAATCACGGAGGACGCATTTTACTTCAAATATCTTGAAACAATTACTGAAACAAAACTGCAGTTGAATGGAACAAACCGTTTTTGGATATTACAGACTTCTCACCAGTAGGCAAGTCCAAATCACAGCGACGGAACACATGTCTTATAAGGGGGGTGGGGTGCGTATGCCAGTAGTTAAGCCTCAATTTGAGAATACGTATGAAAATGAACCAATAACATTGCAGCAGGGTGATTCATCAATCATTTTTTGTTTACTTCAGCTGACTAAACACACGTGAAGATGTTGTAATTGACCCTAATGAAGTCTGAGGACAGTGATTAGCTGGAGTCAGCCATAGCCGGAGCCTGTTATCAGATCTGTCTACTGACTGGACCTTCTGGCCAATCAAGCAAGTGGCATTGTTTTCTGAATGTCTGCTAATTAGGCTGTGTAATATTATGTAATTGAAATGCTTAAGACGTCAGGCCTTTGAGGAATTCACACCCTAAGGTGACTTTTTGTTGATGTTTACCTTTGTAAATAGGGCACAAGGTCAAAAAATAAATACAAATTTGAATGTAACGTAACAACTGGCTGTATTGAATTTTCTTATAAAACACATATTTGACTTTCTGGAAAACTTTATTAGGAGTTCATAGTGCCACCTGAGAACATTGTGCTGGATTACAAATTGTCCAACGGCGAAGTGCTGATTTTTATGGTGCCTTGCCAAGTTTGGTGGCACCTTTGAAATGTGCATAAAACACAAACACCTGGAGGGATTACAAAAAATAAAATTGCACAGTGCTTGTAACATTGGTGCCTATAAAGTGTGTTGTTTTCAACATTTTCTCAAAAATTGCCATACCTATTTGGGGTCAGCACACTGTTGGACTTCCTGCTTGATTACAGACGAAACAAAGTGCAGTATATTTTTGAGAAATGACTTTTTATAATATTCACTTGCTCTGACATAAGTGCACTTGAGTAGTCAGATTTCTAGATGTGATTGTTGAAGCTGTTGACAGTAAAATGGTGTCTTTTTAGCTGATTTTACTAAGCGGAAGGGTATCTGGCAGCAATTTGGCTAGTTGACACTTTAGCTGGATTACTGCCTGCATCCAGTTGTAAATATTGACGGGTGTCATACATACAGGCATTTTGCAAGAGCTAGAGATATGAGATTTTGACTAAACTCGATCAGCATGTCAATGAGATGATAATAACAGCAGGTGAGAAGTTTAAGAAACTTTATAGGTCACGTTTTCTTATAATCACACAAAACATTAACATGGTCGCCAATGGGAAACCTGACAGTGTGCTGACCCCATATCAACAAAACACGCACCTGTCAAACAGTGCTGTTTTGTTGCATAAAAGTCCCCCAAAGACAGAAGATATAGACGATTACAGCATAATTCTATCAAAACTGAGAGCATATTGATACATTACAAAAAATTCAAAATTTTTATATAATCATTTAAACACTTCTGTGTGATTGTGTATGCTATGCAGTTTATAACCCTTTTTTAATATTTTGATTATTAACAAAGTAAATCCACTTTTTAATGTCGGAAAAAAGGGTCATTGTGTCTATAGGATTCGTGTCCATTTCTTGTGATAATGTGCTGACAGTGCTGCCACCATGTGACACTGGTTATAGGCATACATTACATAATCTGTTCTAAGGAAGATATTGAGGTAAAATAAAAAGCTATGACCCAAAACGTTGTCCTAGTACGATGTGACATTGACATGACCTAGTTGGTTGACCTTTAAAGACCGTTGACCTATTTATGATGACAAATGACCTATTTAAGATATGTGTGATACAATGCCAATGGCTTGGTAAGTTTATAAATTGTTGGAATGGAACATTTCTGTACACATTGACCATAAAATAGCATATTAAAGCAAGAACCAATAGTGACCTAATTTGTTTAAAAAATTGACCTTTGACCTAATTGTATGTTTAAATATCCAATTTATTTTAACTTATTAATTATGGTATATTGTGCTAGCAAATTAAAGGTAACTAAATGTTCAACCTTGACCATAATAGCATATGACCTTGACACGACCTAGATAATTGACCTTGAACGAGTATTTATTTATTTATGTTGACAAATGACTTAATCAAATTACTTTGGGTAACATGTTGAGTTAGTAACTTTATAAATGGTTGTCTTAATAATTATGATATGTTGTACTAGGAAAATGAAAGTTCAACTATTAATTAACTGTTGGCCATTGTGACATTACTTTGACCTGGTTGTTTGACTTTACTGACTTTGACCTAAATACGTTTGTAAACATTGAAGTGTTTCCTACAAACCCAGTGTTTACCATTGTTGCAAAGAAACACCACTTTGATTTAACACCATTTATTATACCTGTACATTCCAAGATCGTTACCATTTCCTGCACAGTTCACTGTGTGATAAAATGTTGACAGTATGATGCAAAGATCAGTATTACAATAATTATATGTAATTATTTTGTTCAATAATGTGTCTCACTTCGAAGTAATGTTAATATATTGTTCACAGTATGCAGCCGACAAGTAGATATGGAAAACAAATGAAACAGCAGAAGTACAAGAACTAGTCAGCTTCACTGCATATACAGGGAATTATAGGAGGGACAGAGTACATTGCCGACTCAGTGTAGATATGTCACTTGAAGTGTGCCAATGTTCCCAGGACACTGTTGACCGAGTCCAGATAAAATCAGTTCAATGTTTCATATTATCCATACAGTGTGCTAATGTTCCCAGGACACTGTTGGTTTGGTGTAGATATGATCCCTTCACTGTTTGATATATCCATGCAAATGAAGTGTGTCAGTTTCACAGGACACTGTTCACAGGTTCAGTGTAGATGTAGTCTGTTCAGTGTTTCATATATCCATGTAAGTGATGTGTGCCAGTTTTCACAAAAGTTATCTTCACTATCGTTACTCTTCATACATTTGCAGCAGAATCCTTCAACATGAAATAAAGGAAAACTGTATTAATGTATGTGTGTGATACAAATTAATGCAGTATCACTAGTGTTAATTAACATAACAGTGTATTCCCCAAATAAAATAATTACATTGGTGTCACTGGACTTTGTTTTCATGTAAGTAATCTTACACTACAGATTATTAAGAAAGCTATTAAAAAGATGGCATTGACTACTGTTGTAGTACAACAATTAAAATATCACGGCAACATTTTAATTACTATTTCTTATTGTAAACAATAATTGATGTTATATTAAATGGACATAATTACAAAAGTGCTGATGACACTGGTTTTTATATTAAATGTTTCAATCTTGCAGTAGACAGTAGTAATTTTCAAAAATTCCAAGATGGAGTCATACCCATTGCCCTAGCCCATCCCTCACAACAGCCAATCATGTGGCAGGTCAATGCCCACGTGACACAAGTAGCCCAATCACGATCGCGTTTCCATTTAAGTACCAGATATATGCAATTCCACGAATGACAGTAAACACGTTTTTGCCTGCCTTAAATCAGGAAACTACATGTAACATTTTCACACAACTTTTTTTGCACTGAACATATAAGGATTTAGGTGCAAACAGTTTGCATTGCGTGGATTTTGCATCGTAGGAAATGGCGTGATTCCGACACGTTCGAAGCACATAAAAAATCAAACATGAATGTTGGATCGATGCAGTCAGTCTACGCTCACATTTTCAGGCCCAGTGCTACATTTGTACATCAATTTAAAACTATGATTTATTTTCACGATTGCTTGAAATGCATACACTTTAACCCGCATAGCAAAAATTTGTTATGATTTGTGGGATTCATAGATTTATGGGGGTACTTTGTTGGGAGAGAAGATATGTACACGAGAGATGGCCTCCATCTAAGTGGAAAGGGGGCAGCAGTATTCTCAGAGAATCTGCTGCGATCTGTTGACAGTGGGACAGGTTGCATCTATTTAAACTAAATTCGCAGGGGGGACTCGCAGAGAAACCTGAAACTGGAGGCATAGATAAAGACAGCAAACATTATTCAGCAAAGAACAGTCTGGAAAACTGTTCTGAAGCTGGATATAAATGTGTTTGTTTAAATGCAAGGAGTATAGTAAACAAAAGAACTGAACTAAACATTAGCACGATTATGCTAGAAGATATTGACCCTCACATAATAGGTATAATCGAATCATGGGCAACCACCGATATATCAGATGCCGAATTGGGACTGACAGGATACGTAATGTTTAGGAAAGACAGAATAGGAAGAATGGGAGGTGGAGTTATTTTATATATTAAAGATTCTATCCAGGCTTATGGAATAACATTAGACAGAGAAGCAGATTGTGAAGAAGCTGTTTGGTGTAACATAGTTACAGGAAACTCAACGTTAACGGTTGGATTAGTTTATCGAAGTCCAAACATAAGTATAGAAGATAATGACAAAATACAAAACGCTATAAGGGAAGTGAGCAAACGGGACGGTGTTATTATGGGGGATTTTAACCATGGGCAGATAAAATGAAAATCTCTTCAGAGTATGGGTAGTGAGGACCACAAGTTTTTAGTTTTAGTACAAGATAGTTTCCTTTCTCAACATGTGCTAGAACCAACCAGGGGAGAGAATGTGTTAGACATAGTTTTGTTCTCACAGAATGAATTAGTTGACAATGTCAGGATATGTGAGCCACTGGGGAATAGTGATCACAACCAGATACATTTTACAAGCAAAGTAAAATCAGAAAGGAATAGTAAAAAGCAGTACAGGAAAAATTTCCACAAAGGAAAATATAAGGACATAAGGAAATATTTAGCAAAGATTGAGTGGAATAACACACTGAAGAATAAGACAGCAACAGAATGCTGGAACATCTTAAAGAGTGAAATTGAATGCATCATCGTCAAATTTGTTCTCTTAAAAAACACGGGAAACAGTCCAAAAAGAAACACTTATCGAAAGAAGCCATTAGAAAAATTAAGTATAAAAAATGATGTGGAAGTCATATAGACGTACTGGAAATAACGAAGACTACAACATTTATAAAGAAGCACTAAACCAAGCTACAGCTGAAATTCGAAATTCAAAGAGAAGCTATGAACATAAATTAGCTTGTAATATAAAACATGACAGCACGAGTTTTTATGCGTATGTTCGAAGCAAACAGATAGTTCAGGATAAGGTCGGTCCTCTAGAAGATAGTGCTGGACATATAATATCAGAAGGATTCTTAATGGCAGAAGACCTGAATGAGTATTTTAGTTCAGTGTTTACCCGAGAAGACACTAGTCCACTGCCAGTACCAGAGGCTAAGTTCAAGGGGCAGAATCAGACTATTTAAGACAGTTAATTGTAACCCCAGAAATGGTAGCTAAGAAAAGTAGGGCTATGAAGGATAATAAATCACCTGGAGTAGATGGTATTCCACCCAAACTACTATTGGAAATTGTAGAACAAATTAGCATACCATTTGCAACAGTTTTCAACTTGTCATTAGAAGAGGGAGTGGTTCCTTTAGAATGGAAAGAAGCAAACATTATACCTTTATTTAAAAAAGGTTCGATATACAAATCAAATAATTATAGACCAGTTAGTTTAACATCAGTGATTTGTAAATTATTAGAAAGACAAATTAAAGATCACATGGTGGATTTTCTTGTTAAACATAATTTGATAAACCCATATCAACATGGGTTTCTAAAAGCGAGGTCATGCTTAACAAATATGTTATGTTTTTTGGAAGACATCACTAAGTGGGTAGATGATGGATCACCAGTAGATATCATCTACTTAGATTTTCTAAAAGCTTTCGACAAAGTGCCACATCAAAGATTACTGCTTAAACTAAAGGCCCATGGCATAGGAAATGGTATAATTAACTGGATAGAAAAATGGCTGATTGACAGAAGACAACGGGTAGTTGTTGATGGGGTGGCTTCAAACTGGAAATCAGTTTTGAGTGGGGTTCCACGGGGATCAGTACTGGGACCTATATTATTCTTAATATATATAAACGATTTGGACGATGATACAGCTAGCAAGGTGTTGAAATTTGCAGATGATATAGAAGTGTTTAGAAGGATTAAAAGTGTTGGAGATAGACAGCATTTACAAGATGATCTTGACATGTTGATCAAATGGTCTGAAAAGTGGCAAATGTTGTTCAATTTTGGGAAATGTAAATGCCTTCACACAGGACATGGGAACGAATATGTAGAATATACAATGGGGGGAACTGTACTAAGTACTACTCTAAAATAAAAAGACTTAGGGCTGACAATTAGTGCTGACATGAAGGTTTCAGAGCAGTGTGGAATTGCAGCTTCAAAGGTAAATCAAATCCTTGGATTGATTAGGCGAAATATAGCATATAAAGAAAAAGAACTAATAATACCGCTGTACAAAACAATAGTTAGGCCTCATTTAGAATATTGTATACAAGCGTGGAGGCCATACCGCAAGAAGGACATAGATATGCTAGAAAGAGTACAGAGGAGAGCGACTAAAATGATACCAAAACTGAGGGATCTTAGTTATGAAAAATGCCTAAAAGAATGTGGTTTAACAACACTAGAAACCAGGAGATTTAGAGGAGATCAGATAGAAGTGTTTAAAATATTGAATGGTTATGAAAATATCGATAGAAATATGTTTTTTCAGTTAAGAAAGATTGAAAGACTAGAGGACATGAAGTTAAATTAGTAAAGGAGCAGTGTAGATTAGACGTAAGAGAGTTCTCATTTTCACAAAGGACTGTGAATGAATGGAACAAATTATCTGATGATTGTTTGGGTGCTAGTAGTGTGAATATGTTTAAAAATAAAATCGACCCATACCTCAGAAGGGCTGGATATATGTACATAAAAGGGTTGGACTCTCGATAAGCCAAAGGGCTTCCTTGTCCACCTGCCATCTAGAGTTAATTCTCTGGATGGCAATCTTGTTAAATCTTGTATAGCGCGTGCCCATCCGTCATTATTATACAACGCTTGAAGGGCATACGTGCCGCTGAACCGATCGCGCGCAGGCTACAAACTACTTTGAACACCAAACAGTGTGCGACATGCCTGCTTTTCCACGGGCGATTGCACGCTTCCACGGAAATGCACAACCATAAAATGCATATCATATTAAAGCATATGTATTTAAAAATAGCTGACATGCAGGCTATTATCGGGATGCAGTTATATTATACCATATTTTTAAACGATTGTTCACAACATCAAAGTTAAAATTCACCTACTCGCTTATAGTGCTCGGAAAACGGAAAAAATGTGACTTCGAGGAAGAAAACAACATGTTACAGGACACATTATTTTTGGCGTACATGACAGTGCTATACAGGAACGGCTGCTGCGCGAAGCAGACCTATCATTGAAGAGACCACTGGATATATGCAAGCAGCGGAGACAAGCAAACCGCAGAATCAGGCTATGTCCAACCCGCTGCCACAAATCCATGTCATCAAAAACGAGAAGAAGAGCTGGAAAAGCCACGCAAAACAAACAAAACCACCAATGACAGCGTGCAAATACTGTGGCCCTGAACACTCGCATTGTAAATGCCCTGCGTACGGGAAGAAATGCCAAAAATGCCAGGGTATGAATCACTTTGCAAACGTTTGCCAGGGTGGAGGATACAGGAAGAGGTCCAAGTCTACTCACACATTACGTAGAGGCATAGGAGATGAAGGACAGTTGTTTGTTGGGACAGTGTTCATTGGTGACATTCAAGCAAATGACTGGCAGACAAAATTCTAAATTAACGACACTAGTAGTAATATAGGTTCCTTTCGTGAGGCAACCGGCGTTCCTGGTGGAATCCCATGTTAAGAGATAGGGTGGAAATCCAAAATGCCAGGGTATTTCTGACCTTCCGCCGAAAAGCCTTTTCCGGTGGAATTCCATGTTAAAACATAGGTAGGAAAAAAAAGGCATAGGAGGGAGGAAGGTGGAATTCCTTCCGCCAGGAAAAAAAATTGGAACTGCACACATCCCCATTGTGGCCTTTTAGACCGCAGCGTGTACATCGCAGACAATGTTTCTATAGTGCTTGGCTGTATTGACGAAGTAAGACACGTTACAACTTCTCTGCGTTAAGAGGTCAAGTAACTCATTACTGGTAGGCATAACAACTGTAATATGGACAGCTAAACTTGACACTGGCTTAGTACTTCCATGGATTATAGCAAGAGGTGCGTATGTTTACGACGTGTTAAATGAGAACGGTTTTTCTAAATATCGTCGATATCGTCTTGCTTTATCGCTCACGCCACGCCCGAATCACCCACTGACGTCACGCGTTGCGCTGACCAGTCATTCCACATCACTGCTAATTGCCCCGATTCTTATCAAGACCGTTTGTGCAGCAATGCATCTTCAAGTTGCGCATCTGAATCAAGAAATGCAGTCGCTAAAGAATTGTTTGACCACCAAAGATGAAAAGATCGGCGATCTACAACATAAGGTGGCTGCACTGGAGGCGGAGGCTGACAAGAGGGAGCAGTTCACCAGGCGCCCAAACCTCCGCTTCCATGGTATTCCGGAGGAAGAAGGCGAGAACACCAATGCGGCGGTGATCGCAACGAGGCAGCAGAAACTGGGATTTACCCAAATCGGAGCCGACCACCTGGAACGGAGCCATTGAATCGGACCAAAGCACGATGAACATGTTCGTCCGCGCAAGCGCGCCGTCATTGTTCCGTTTCGCAGCGAAGCGGTGCGTGACGAAGTGTTCCGTGCACGCACTCACCTAAAGGATTACAACCGGCAGCACAAAGACGACCAGATCCACGTGAACGAAGATCTCACAGCCAAGCTGGCCATGCTGGCGTTTCATACGAGACAATTGAAGCGACAGAAACAGGTCGCTGACTATTGGACCTACGCGTGTCGCGTTCTTATAAAAACAAACACTGGCACCGTAAATGAGATTCTCACGGACAACTGGCATGTTGTTATTCCTTTTCTGTTTGTTTAGATAAAGACAGATAAGCTTCCAGATCTCCTTTGGTGTAACTGTTCGGTTATTTGTTTGTTTGAACTTCGCGCCATACATAACCGATGTTGTCTTTATAATGTAGAATGCAATACATTATAGATTTTTATTATCTAAACTTATTATTCCTATTAATTAATTTGTTTCTATATGACAGTAAATAATAATTGTTGTTTGCTTGTCCTAAGAAAGTTATTATTATTTTATTATTTTCTTCATAACAAAGTTTCTTAGAACATAGAAAGACGGAATATGCATTCAGATTTATGAACCGTTCAAATAAAAAAAATATAAAAAATATTTTCAACATAATACAGAAGAATGCTATTTATCTTAGATACTGTTAAAATACACGAGGCAGGGTTGGATAAAAATCATGATTTTTTTCGATTAAATCGATTTATTGGATTTTTTCAACATTCTCGACAAATCTTATAAGAAATAATATGTAGTTCTGAAAATAAATAAATATGTGGAATATCATAATATACCCAATGGGCTGAACATTTTATTCCTAGCCCTTCTAAAGAATTAAAACAAAGTTGTTATGTACAAATTTTAACTTTATTAAAAAATATGTACAGTTAAATCAACTGGCAGTAGCACGCAACAACACAGACAATCAATTTGCGGTGCATGTGATTATTCATTATTGTTAGCCTGGTTTTTGTCATCTTCATTTTCATATCAGTTGTCAGAGTCCGAAGCAATGTTCACATTTAGAACTCTGTATATAAACACAAGTTTGGCTGCTTTTGCTACTCCAAGCCTGTTACGCAGTTTACTGTGTACTAGTCCAAATGTTGAAAAGGCTCGTTCCACATCGAAGCTTGATGCAACTGAGCACAGCAAGCATTTAATTAACTGAATGAAGTCTTCATTAAAGCGTCCTTCCATTGCCATCCACCATTCCACTAAACTCACTTCAACCAAGTAACTGTCCTCAAACATGTAAGCTTTGAACGGGGCACTTCGAGCTCGAAACTTAACAACTGTAGCGATGCAGTCTGGATAATACTCGCGGCAATAAAGCATAGCACTGTCAACATGTTCTGCATCCAAAGTGTTCTCGTTTACCTTTGGATCCAGATTGTAGGCCAGGTAGTGTGCATCAGTGAGACCTGTGGATTTGCGTGCAATGAATTTCTTACGATCTGCTGTAGATAGTAGTAGAGTGAGTTTTGTCTCGAGTTCTGACCAGATGTCTACTGCCTGACTCAGTGTGCATCTGGATTGTTGCAGCTTGTCCAAAGTAACGGCTATCGGGACCATTCTTTCCAGATAACCTCAGTTGGTCCTTGGCAGGTGACAATACATATAAAGGTATGCCTCTCTGCCCTCTTCCCAATCAGTCAAAGTCATGCCTCCATGATCACATGTATCACTTGCCTCTGTCACTTGCTTAACAAAACATACCAAAGTCCAAGCAATACACCAAGCAATTATTTAATTGAGCACAGCTGTAAAAACATGTGGGCCTAGTAATACAAAAATGTCAGCTGTCTTACTGCTGAGTGTTGTTGAGGATTATTATTATAAATTGGCACAAATAAATTGAGTACTCAGGTAAGTATAAATTTAAGATAATCTGAAAAAAATCGTTGATTTAATCGATGATTTAATCAATTTGATTAAATCAACGCCAACCCTGACACAAGGTGTTCTATTTGCACATTTTCATAAAATTCATTGCTACAAACATGATAAACTGTTCTGCGTTTTTGACTTAGGCTTTGGAAAAGACTGATAGAACGAATGTTGCAATTGACTTGAAGTTTTATGTATATTTATATCTTTGATTTCTTTCTTGAACATAACAAAAACTCTGTAATGTAATTTATTTCTGTGAACAACGCTCGATGAGATGTTATTTTGTCTTTGTTTTTTGCGTTGAATAATAATTATTATATATGCATATCAAACAAATTCATTGTTACTAGTAGTTTTTAATTTTCATTTCTGATGAAAGGATTCTCAGAACATACATTGATGACATGTACCTCAGTCAGATTTATGTACTCTAATAATCAAAAGTATGCTTTCTCCAACGTAATATTGTTCACATTATACAGGAGAAGGCATTTGTTTTCTATATCGCTAAATGAGGTGTTTTATTAGCACATTTCTGAGGTATTCGTTGTTTCTAACATAATCAGTTCTTTGCTTTGTTATCTCGGATATATTGATGGGATGAATGATAGGGTTGACTTGAAGTGTGCGTAATGTATACATAATTGATGTTTTTTTTTCAACGTAACAACATTTTTAAGGGTTGCGTGCACAGCGCAAATAAGATTGTTTAAATTAATCGTATATCTTTTCAAAAAGTGCGATCAATTTTGCTGGATGATGCAGTTTAATTGCAGATGAGGTAGTGTATATTATGTAGAAAGAAACGACACTCTTAATTATGGGTATTTATGTTCGTGCACTATAACATGATAAGTTCCCAAATCTACCTTGGGAAATGTTAATACACAGCAACTAAAGGTGTTGTTTAATTATACTGTGTTAACTCATGACCTAATGTTTGACCTAATGTTGTTCCCTGATTTTTTTAAATTTATTAATTGCATCTTACAATACAGAATGGAAACAGCCATTTGTAGATATTAGTCCTGTGCAAATGGTTTTCTAAATGATGCATTTTTTTTCGTATGTTCATTATTTGTTATTATATCTCGGTTGTTGTATTTTTGTACTATTATATTCATAATTATGCAATGCCTAGTGGAAGGCCAGCCAGTTAGCTATCCTTATTATTGTTGTTCCATAATGTTCCTTGTTTTATTACATATATATGTTTTCTTTTGTTTTACTATTACTCATACAATTACGGTGAACGTTACGATGACATGCTACACAGAATGTACTAAGCTGATTATTCGTTTGCATTACAGGTTTATTCATTTGGTCCTTTATGTGGCTTCTGGTAGTAGCGTAAAGACGACGGACTGGGGAGATTGGTTTAATATGATATACTTAACTAGATTTGTAAATGGATGATAATATTAGTATTGACCGGATCCAAACAAATGTAAACTTTGACTTTAGAAAATTATATAATGAAATTAATCATTAAGGAGATGAAATGTATCATGATTCCTCCTTTTCTTTAAATAACAATGATTGTAAATATTTTATCCAAACTTAATTTTCGAAAGCTTTCCACCGTGACAACATATCTCTATAGATGTTATGTATGAATTATCGCAGTTTAGAGGCACACCGGAATTCTGTGCAAGAAGTACGTTTTAGTATATCTTCAAATTGCCTCAAACTTGATTTAATTGGCTTAACAGAAATATTTAGAATTCGTGATTCCCAGCAATACTAAATAAGTGGCTACCACAGTTTATTTTTTAATACAAGATTACAAAATGATGATGGGCATGGTAGAGTTAGAATATATATTAACGAAAGCTTCGTCTACTCTAAACGTGAAGATCTCTATATATTTATTCCCCATGTTTTTGAATCTATATTTTTTTACTTAGACTTAGTTCATCCTGTTCCTTTCGGGACATCGGGCGACGAGCTTTCTCCACCTACTACGGTCTTTCGCAATTTCTTTGGCCTCATTCCAGGTAATTTCCGTTTCTGCCAGATCTTCCGACTAAGACCTGTCTTGCGCCAGGTCTTAGTCGGTCTTCCTCTCCTTCTGTTTACACCTTCAGGCAACCATTCCATTGCTACATGTGCTGTTCTCTCTCTTGGTAGGCGTAGGATATGTCCCGCTACTCTTCGTCGTCGAGACTTAACTATGTAATGCAGGCTATCCAGACCTGCCCTCCTCATCACTTCTTCATTGGTGATGTGCTCTCTCCACGATATGCCCAATATGAACCGGAGACATCGTCGGTGGAATATGTCTAGTTTGTTTTAATCCTCGCCGTATTCTTCCACGTTTCACAAGCATATATCGCTGTTTGTATTAGGATTGACATGTAAATATGTAGTTTTATGCCCTTTCTGATGGTGCTACTGGACCATATTGGACGCAGTCTTTTGAACACTGCTGATGTCTTGCCTATCCTCGCTCGTACCTACTTCTGCGTCGCCTTTCCTAGAGATGTAGCTTCCGAGGTAAGGGAAGTTCTCGACGAACTGCAACTCTTGCTGACCGATCACAATGTGGGGGTCAGATCCACATTGTGATAGGACAAGATATTTTTTTAAGTTCAAGGTAATCATAATAAACCTTTTATAGTAGGTGTAATTTATCGTCCTAACTCTGCTCCTCATGCAGATATCGATATGTTTATAAGTAAAATAATATAAATACTGGATAAAATATCAAATGAAAATAAAACTGCTTATTTAATGGGCGACTGTAACATTAATTTGCTAAATTTTATCACTCATCAAAAAACCAATGACTTCATAGATCATGTAATATCCCAAGGATTTATTCCGCATATAACCAAACCAACAAGAATAACATCATATTCGGCAACATTTGTAGACCACTTATATTCAGATCATACTCATCCTAGTTATGAATCTGGGATTATTATCACTGATTTAGCCGATCATTTTGGAATATTTAATTTAATTTATGGTACACCTCGCCCACAAAAGTCAGTATATAGGCAGGTACGACATTTTACCCCCACAAACATTGCACCATTTAGAAATCTATTTGATATGGCTGATTACTCAACTGTACTATCCACTGCCGATGTGAATGAAGCTTATGATAATTTTATGATGATAGACAAATCACTTTTCGAAATATCTTGTCCAATTAAATCTGTAAAAGTTAAGAAAAATACATTAAACGAGAACCATGGATTACTTCAGGCATATTGACTTCATCTCTAAGTAAATCGGTTACTTCGAAAGAAATTAAACAGACCTAATCCAGAAATCATCAACAAATATAGAGGATATTGTAGAGTCTTTAATAAGATTAAACGAGCAACAAAAAGTGCTTATTATACAGAAATGCTAAAAGAACCAAGCACAATATCAAAGAAACATGGGCTGTACTACGACAAGCAATACATAAACAAAAAGAATTCCCCAAACTACCTGAAACCTTCATCATAAACGGACAACAGAATACAAATTTAAAACAAATTACAGAAGAATTTAATAATTGTTTCGTTGGAATAGGTAAATCGATAAGCAACTCAATAGCTCTTCCTGTTAAGCAATTTGAAACACACCTAAGAGGAAAATATCCAGTAATTTTGTTCATGCAACCAACACAGACAACAGAAATATTTGTATGAAAACTTAAAACTAAATGCACTGAAGGTTACGACGGTCTAATGCAAGCGACCATGCATGAAGTAGCCACTCCGCTTGAGCATTATACTAAACCAATCCTTTGTCACGGGAATTGTTCCTAAAAACTTAAAAACTGCAAAAGTAATTCCCGTCTTCAAATCAGGTAACAATAAACTGTTCAATAATTATAGACCAATAAGTATTGTACACGCGATTTCTAAAATAATGGAAAAAATTGTATGCAATAGATTAATAATGTTCTTAGAAAAATATAACATTTTGTATAAACACCAATATGGGTTTCGTGCAAAACATTCTACTATTCAACCAATACTGCATCTACTCAAAGATATTGCAGATGCAAATGATAAAATAACAAAAGACCTTACATTGGCTGTGTTTCTGGACCTGTTTTTTTTTTAACAGTGGGCAGTGTTCTTAAGCATGTTTCTCCATCGGGCCATTTCACGAGGGAAGCGAGTCTTACAGCCAATATTGGTAGAACAGATTTAAGAATCGCACTGACTCTCCTCACATGTATTCCGAACCTGCATGCCAAGTCTTTCAATCTAAGATTTAATCGTATCTTCAGTAGTACCACAAACACTTGGTTGGCAATTGATACGGCTTGCACACTAACAAATGTAACTATGCATTCTGACACCTGATTAAGATTAATCAAATATTTTTAATTTTTCCAGTATAAAACTGAATAATTTCATCACATGTTTCCCTGTTACATTTATGATTCTCTACCCCAAATTTGATTGAGCTTAATTTTCCAGATGTAGTTGTCCACTTGAAGTCTGCCAATCTCTTGTATAAGTAATACTTTCTCGTCATCTTTTTTGGCTGTTGATGGCACACTCACAGTTTCTGATTCTGTGTTCATGCCTGGGATATGATTACTACATTATAATTATGCAGTTGTATGTATTTGTTCTCAACATTAATACAATTTACTTGTAAAATTGTGCTTGAGGAATGAATCCACTTGGTAACTTCCATAACACATAAAGCCAAGTATTTAAGCTGTCTCACCTTGTGATGTACAATTGCAAAAAAACATTCAAAAATAAACACAATGATGAAATGTAATTATATATTAATCATTTAGTTAAGTTATTTAATTTAATTAACTTTCCTGACATTTGCTATAATTAAATCAATGGGTAATTAAAATTAACCAATACCTGGTAATTATGTCAGTGTATTTTCTTCTGTATCTAACATTAATTGTTAACACCAAACAATGTATAGCTGAATATTAAGTTAAAAGAGGGGACCATTATAAATCAAAAACACAAAATCCACAATGATAAAGGGCCTACCAGTATTCCAGAACTTGCTAGATTGTATGGACAGTTCTATGAGGGATTCTGCTGCTTCTTAAGCCATAACAATTTCAGTTTCGGGACCTTTCTTCCTTTTGCTCTCTGGAATCTTTCCTCATCCAGGAGACGCTTGCAGCCAAATGCAGCTGTCTTGAAGGCAAACAATGAAGGGACATAATCAGGATGAGTAGGGTCAGTAGGCGGAACACCTGAAACATATTTTTTAAACTACAATTACTCATTTATGTAGTTGAATGCCTACATAGATATAAGAAGCATATTAATTATATTTTCTGTAGTTTAACATAATGACATAATGAAAATAAGAGATTGAGTGCCAACTTTTTGATCTGAATAATGAAAGTCTACGTATTCACACAATTGAAACAGTGTTATGACTATAATTAATGTCATATGAAAACGTAATAAACTAATATATATATATATATATATATATATATATACACACACACATATATATATACATATATACATGTATATAATAATAACATTCACATACATATGCATACGAATGTGCAGAAGTGGTCGCTATTAATCCTGGTGTGTTCTTTGGGCTTCCGATGGCCAATACATACGATGGATAGCCATGATGCATTTCGCTCTTTTTTCACAATGAAGTGGTATTCTAAAAAATCTAACAGTACACACTTTTGATAAACGATTTGTACATCAAACGGCACAACAACTTGATGGCATTGTGATGTCTATTTTATAGAAGCGCCAAAACAAAAACACGAATGAATTTCCCGTGTTGAGCGCCTGCAGCGAAAGCGTTCTGCCCTACAAACAAACCGTCACGTGCTTTTAATTTATTCACGACGTCAAAACGCAATCCGAATACCATCTGCTTCAGCGCGAGCAACATGTATGTACTTGTTGCCTCAAGGGCTCCAGGCCATCCTCGCGCGCCAGGGGTCGCTGCTGCTGATTACGTCAGTGCCAGCCAGCAGTACCCCCGGCTGATCGCTTTGCGAAACTCTGAATTTAAGCTCAGCCTATGAAATGGCTCACTATATCAGTGGTTGGCGGCAGGTTAGGTGGTCATAATAAAATTAATTTAAACCAACCGTGGCTGGTGTTACATGCAATGTTTTTTTTGGAATTAGAACAATTATTCGAATACACAATACCGCTCAGGTGCTCGTGCTAATGGGCAAACGGGTCATTATTATAATGGGAGTCCCAGAAGTCGTTTACCCGTCTTCAAATTGGGACGGGTATTTGCGCCGATTTCACGGGTGACGCAGTCGCGACTGGCGAAGTCAATTACTAGTTTGACTCAGCTAACTTCCGCACTTCGCGTAAGAGATTTGCCAGGGCTAGTTTTGCATGGCAAACAGCCCTGGCTTACAAGGATGCTCCAGGCCAATTACTCGGTCGAATAACGACCATCTATTTGTGAATATGTGCATATTATCGCATGAGGGCGACGTCGCCCTTCGTACGTAGGTCAAAGTGACCGCAAACAGAGTTACCACAACATCTCGATTCAGTCATGCGTAAGAAATGTTCGTACGCGGATATATTCACGCTAGTCTGCGTACGTGCGTGTACAGTCTAGATACTCATAGACTAATATAATGATATTTACATGATGCTGCACACCTTCCACTTACAGCGATACATCGATCGCTGTTAACGCTCGAATCCACACATTAAGAAGTCATAAGTAAGATTCTAGACACTGCTTTGTTTTTTTGCAATAATTAAGCTACAAGGTATTTTTCAACCATGTGATCAGTTTAAATAAATGTAAATACATTCATTGATAACTTACAGTGCATATATACAGGCGTCGAAATATGGTGAATATGGTGGGAGCTGATCCGGAGGCGCCTTTAAGTTTGCCATTCACTTAATGGGGTTTTTCTAAAACATATCATTATTCTCTGAAATATTCACTTTGTTAGACAGTTTTGTTGGAATACGGGAGAAAGTATAAACATACAAATAATGTGTTTGTCTTCAAAAGTTCCCATTATTTTATTTATAACATAATCATCACTTAAAGTTTAATAGGCATAGCTATACAATTCTCAGACAAGTAAGAATTTGAAACTGCCTCTTTTTTTTCGTCAAAGGTAAACAAATATGTTACTATGGCAACCATATTGTTACTTTTTGTGAAATCGCACCATACATGCCACAGTTGGATTGCCAAGTTTAAGAGCTTTTTAAAAATGCATAGGTGTGCATATATCTCAAATACACAGCACTTAATCCATAACAACCTAAAAGGGAATAAAAACACCTATTGCTTGAATTCATGTTATACTACATCCTGCTATCTATTTCCACGTTTACCAAGCCCGAATTATCAAAAAATTCAATGAATTAGAAATTCCATATTTTATGCTGTGCATCCGGACATTTTCGAATATGCATATTTTTTGCGCGGTTTTCGGGATGCCGATATGTCACGTCATCTATGACATGTACTCGCATCAGGCCGACCTTTTTCATGCATTCAGAGCATGTTTACAAGGATAGCTTTTGGGTCGAAACGTCACGAACGAGCGTCAACATGAGAGGAACACATGAATCCAATTTTATTCAAAACAATTAATGCGAATGGGCCTACAAGTTGACTAGGTTTCGGCTTAGTGTCGCTGAACTTCGGCTCGTTTTCAGAATAGTTATATCGATTGCAACCCACCGGAGATAATCTACACCAATAAACATACGTAGCAAACATATATTGTATCAAGTTACAGAAAGTAACGCACACAATTTCATAATATCACTAGAATATTGATTATATGAAGGAGGAGTTGTACAATTTATTATAACAATTTAAATCAGTCAGTAAATATCCGTCAACGAAGGTAGCTCAGTTGGTAGACGCGTTGGTTTCACCAAACCATTGATTTTCTTGACACTTTTTGTTTATCTTCACACGAAGATAAACCAAACCATTTTTATACTATGCTTGTAAATACTTTTAATTTTTGTAGTAATTATTTATTCATCACAAAAAAAGAAAATATGGTAATTATAATTATAACGATGTTTCTAAATTGTATTTATCCAGACATATCACAATTTGTTTGAATATATCATTAATAAATTATATATCCATTACATTATATTTGTCAGGATAAATAAAATTTAGAAACATCTTATATAAGTACCATATTTAAATTACTAGGTAGCTGGTGGGGAAGTGGGAGAAGTGGTGGTCAAGTGGGAGAAGTGGTGGTCAAGTGGGAGAAGTGGTGGTCAAGTGGGAGAAGTGGTGGTCAAGTGAGAGAAGTGGTGGACAAGTGGGAGAAGTGGTGGTCAAGTGAGAGAAGTGGTGGGCAAGTGGGAGAAGTGGTGGACAAGTGGGAGAAGTGGTGGACAAGTGGGAGAAGTGGTTGGCAAGTGGGAGAAGTGGTGGACAAGTGGGAGAAGTGGTGGTCAAGTGAGAGAAGTGGTGGTCAAGTGGGAGAAATTGTGGACAAGTGGGAGAAGTGGTGGACAAGAGGGAGAAGTGTTGGTCAAGTGGGAGAAGTGGTGGGTAAATGGGAAAAGTGGTTGGCAAGTGGGAGAAGTGGTGGACAAGTGGGAGAAGTGGTGGACAAGTGGGAGAAGTGGTGGTCAAGTGGGAGAAGTGGTGGTCAAGTGGGAGAAGTGGTGGTCAAGGGTGAAGTATATGGGAAAGCTATTGACGAAGAAGAACAGGCTTTCTCACTGTTACCTTCGAGAATGACACGTAGCTTAACTACCTAGATCTAACTTTGGAAAACCGGAAAGCCACTGCCCAACAATAATAAGTATGTCTTTCTTGAAGCTAACTGGAGACATCCTATTAATTCATTTGTCCAGCAATGTGGACAAAATTTTTTGAAATTATAAGTGTCTGTTAATGATGTGAGATAATTCGCTTTAAAGCGATTCTTTGAGAATTTTAATATCTTTCTAATGTATGCAATTATTAAATAATCCTGTTAATATGATTATTTCATGTAATTATATGTCTTTATGTTATTAGAATTATGTTTTATTAATCACTAATGACCCTGACAATATATATATATATATATATATATATATATATATATATATATATATATATAAATAACTGCGTACTCGCAGTTTCCACATTGGCCTCAACTTCACGATCTGTATAAGACATGCTCATGAATATTCGGGACTGTCCGTTAGACTTCGATTAGCTACCCCGAGATAATAGATGCAAGAAAAACATCATCAACATGTGTGTATTTGGATTAGCCACCGCCATGCGAACGAGTCGTGACCGATAAAATTACCAAAATGAAACGTGGACCAGCTGCTGTTTATGTCACATATTCAGCAAAGAAAAGAAGGAAAATATATGGAATAAACGGAGAATGAACATAGCGACAGCTCATGACAGACGGATTGATTTAAAAGACAAAACACCACCTCTGCATGCACGAAACCGCCGATGGCGACGCCGATGACATAACGGTCACATTGAATGGTTGGAATTGTTTTTGTTGGAATAAAAAACTGTGGTACTATCATGTTCCTTTTTCACTAGGTACATCTGGCTATACATTTTGAAGTTTAGTTTTAATGAAACGTTTAGATAACAGAAACTTACTAAAGCCTAGAAACATTCAATAATGAAACCATTTTATTTGCACCATAAATCCACTTGCTATTTCCATAAGCAGTATAAATACATTTTATACCACACGAAAAAACTTGCGATATTAAAATAGCATAGGTGTGTATGTACTATCCTATCTACATAAGGTTTAATTTTAATTAGAAAAATGTAGGTCTATAAAGAGCATGACATTATTGTCGACAAAATATTAAAATATATTGCATCAGTGTAAAAGCATGTTTTATTTTGTACTGCGAGTGCAACAATTATTTGTTATCCCCGTTAGTTACAGTAAAAAATATATTGAATTTGTTTCTGTCGAACTCCTGTTTCGATAACAAATAACATGGCCATTGTATGATTGAAATAAAATCACAAAACTTTTAAAGTAACGCACATTTTATAATTAATGAACCGTTTAGATAACAGAAACGTACTAAAGCCGAGACACATTCAATAATGAAATAAGTTTGTTTGTACTATAAATCCAGCTGCTATTTCCATAAGCAGTATAGACCATGCGCGGAGTGATACCTAGCGCCTCGTGATGCGCACAGCCAAGTTTATGTTTGCAGATGGGTGTGATCTGCTTGCGAGGTCTTGACTTGTAATTTCATTGTTAATTGTTGGATTGTTATGTGGATTGCTAAGCAGATTCATGGTTTAATAAGCAGTTGTTTAACCCACCCTCCTCCCTGTACTACACATTTATCTATGTATGTCTGCATAATTTATAGCAGAAGTCTGGTTAAATAAAATGTAGTTCTTTGACTCTTTTCCCTGGTCCAGATGGGTACACGAGGTTTTGTTTAGGCTTTTTCCTCTCCACTGAATTTCAGTAGTGTACACATGGTTTTTAGTGCGTTAAATAAAGTAGGGGTATATCTGTTTGCAAGAAGGCGGAGTGACCCCACCGATAGGGTGTGCATGGTAAACACTAGCCAGTAGAGATAGTTAGTAGTTGTAGCAGGTAGCTGCCGTAGACAATTAAATAATATTGTTATAACTATTAGTGAGACTACTAATAGGTCGGTGAATTGTAGATATTCTGTAGCAATACAATTGAGGCCGGCATGCTTGCTGTGAATATGCGATTCGATTATTGTATTGATGGATACATAATCTTTATTAACTTAATAAAAGTAAATGTCAATAAGTTGGCCTATTTCAATCTACACTGGACTTGCGTTGTTGCTCTGCATAAATACCTTATATATCACATGCAGTAATAGCATAGGTGGTTATTGTAATGTCCTATTGTGATATTGTAATTGTTATCTTTATTTGTAATTGTTCTACCGTTCTAACCAGGGAAGAATCCCGCGACTGGGAGTCGAGTGATAAGGATGAAGGTGAGAAATCACGAATAAAAACCAGTTTGGTACACTGTAATATTTATCTTCAGTGCAATCGGTTGTAGCCTTGCGTTGTATAAGACATTACAATTCATTACAGTTATGTACTTTCTTATCTACATAAGCGTTACTTTTAGTATAAAAAATGTAGATCTATAAAAGAGCGTAATAACATTATTGTTGATAAAATATTAAACTATATTTCATCAGTGTAACATTTTTTATTTTGTACTGGGTTGCAATAATTATTTGTTCTGCCCATCATTTAGAGTAAAATATATTGAATTTGTTTCTGTCGAACTCCCATTTCGATGACAAATAAAATGGCCATTGTATGAATATGATGGAAATAAAGTTATAAAATTACAAAACTTTAAAAGTAACCCATATTTTAAAACACTGTTTTCAGTCATCATTGGTGTATTTAGCTCAAGAAGATCCCTAAAACATTTTGAATTTTATGGAACATTTATATTTTATGATTTTTCAAAATTATTGTAAACGCAACTTTGTCGACAACTTTAAAGGTAACGCATATTTTAAAACACTGTTTTCAGTCATCATTTGTGTATTTAACTTAAGAAGATTCCTAAAACACTGTAAAAGCAATTTTATTGACACCTTTTTATACACTACTCCCAGTATAGTTCACTTAACACAAACTTGTTTCAGCAAATTTTGAAGAATATGCTGTAGAACACAATCCAAACATGATGAGCATAAGAAAGCATACATTTTATTATGTAATCCTATTTTGCAACATAATGACAGGATGATGTGCATTTGGATGCACAAATCGATCGATTGCACAAATCCATTTGAAACATAGCGATGTACATATTCCCAACAGAAGCCACACGGAACTTATGTGGCAGAACAAAGTCAGACACCTTCTTCACTACTGTGTCAGTCCTATTAATAGCACTGCTATGCATTTCGATACACAAAGCTGTCAGATGCACAGATCCATTTGAAACTCGAAGTGAGGTATAACTTCCCAGTAGATGTCGCACAGAACAGAATGGGGCAGAACAAAGTCATGCATCATCTTATGTCAGGTGACCCATTGTCCAATTAATGGCACTGTTAAGTAGAGCTCTTCAATTTCATTTTTCCATCAGCTCGGCTATTTCCAATGTTCCTGCAAATAAACAAAGTTGAGTTTAGGAAACTGAGCCTAAATATGAGTTAACTAATTCAACACTGCATATTAATTCAGTTTAGATATTATATTATGAGACTTATCACCAAGTGTACAGCTGGCTAAATGGAAAAGAAATACAAGAGAGCATTGCTATGCTGATTCAATCAGTCAAATCCCAATCCAATACTTTGGCCAACTTTTAATTTGCTTCTACATAATTACTTGTATGCATTGGTCATATACAATGCACTCCAGATAACTCGAACTCACATAAGTAAATTTTCGCTAAGTTAAGTCAATCTTTTCCTCGGTCCTGGAAAAATCCAATAAGGGGACCGTCTGATAACTTTCTAGTTATCAGAAATTCTTATCAGTATTGTCATGGGTCCCTGGAAATTCGACCTTATCCAGAGTGCACTGTATATTTCCGTTATTGTTGCTCTAATAATTAATGTTGTATATAATTATACATATGGACCATTGTCATGAAAAGTGTACAGTAACGGTAAAGTAACATGTCAAAAATAAATGTTTAATTTGTTTTAGCGAGTACTATTATTATCAAATGTGCTATTCACATGAAGCAGCGCAACTTGATCTGATCTATTATTAGATTAAAAAATATATTCATGGATACAAACTTATGTATACTAGAGTGCAGATCTGCTGGTGTCCAAAATCCATGCATCGCAACATTCCGTGGCAACACGGTATTGTGTACTTATTAACAAACCTAAAACGCTTATATTGAATGATGACATGCCAGCCAGGTTTACTAACAATCGTAGCTGTAGTATTAGAGACATTCCGTGAACGTACGAATCTCACATTTCTATGTTTCGGTTCAAATAAGTGGGGACACGGGGACTTGACGGCTGACTAGAATTTGGAAAGGCAAGTCTCCCCAAGACCCGTAGACACACCGACCCAAATCCCAGATTTAGGCAAAAAAATTACATCCACGACCAGGTTAATCCTCTTGCTATGGTTGCATATACTGATATTTTAGTGTGCATTTTCGTTCACTGCATGTCAAATACTGGACAATGCAGTTTTACTAACCAGAAAGGCGAGACCCTTTCCTGGGGCTAAGCTAATTACTGTAGTAGAGGCTCGACAGACTCGGTGACAGTCCCAGCGGCAGCTGACACCGACTGGAGCCGTCCGTGTCGGCGGTCGTTATAATTCTGCTTAATCGAAACGTTACTTGGCTGATGGCATTGGGAAGCAGGATCAATAAACAATGCATAAGCTTCCTACACTGATAAAAATAGCTGTCAATATACATAAGTCTACAAATTGCTTATTTATAATGTCATTGCTTGAATCAACTCACCTCGGAATCTGACAAGTTGGCTGCATATGAGACGTCAACAGTCTTTGTGTGGTTCACTGCGCGTGCATGAATAGTCATTATACTCGGGCTGCAGAATTAATCATCCACGTGGCAGCAAGCTGACATTTATTCGCGTAAACATAATTATTTATCGGCTTTTTGCGCAGGTAACATCCAAATTATGCATAAACATGCAAGACATAAGTAGCAGAGAAAGTACTTATGGGAAATTATCACGTTTTGATGCAGTATAGCAGTTTTTTTTTTAGAGATGGATGGCATCTAGTAATACTAATAATAAGGTAACTTCTTCTGCGCGTAAATCTTTAGAACACATGCATGGTCAATGTAGGGGTCATGTATTTTTCTCCGTTATTCTAGTGCATGCCCTTTCTGTTTTATTTCGGTTTTCGAAATGCACCTTATTGCAATTGGATACACAGTTTCGGACTATCAGATTCCCTCTTCACAGGCGTCAGCCTGTAATGAATATTGGGGTGAGGTTGCGGGAGGGGCTGAGGCTCACCAAAACCCTTCAAGTGCAACGCCATTCTTCAGTTCACCAAAAACCTTCAAGGGGTGGATTCAGAAAGCGAGTATAAGGAGGGGGCACAAAAATCTCCAATGGCGCCTTGGCGGCCGAACTACAATTAACGGTGTAGTAGAATTGTTTTCGCTGGTGCGCCGCCGTAACTTTGAACTGCTGTTTCGGCTGGACCTGGGCTGGTTACATCGGAAGACGAGGGGGGAGGGGGTGCTGTTAAAATGTTTCGCCGCCACGTCGCTTTAACTTCACCTTATGACATGAACGGGGGCACATTTCAAAAGATCTGGTGAGCACGGTCGCGTGGGCCCATTATAAAAGAATAAAAGATATGCGGGCACGCAAAATTCCTAAGGTATGAGGGCAGGTGGCCCCAGGCCCCCCTGAATCTGCCTAGCTATGCCTTCAACTGCTCCATTTTGCCCAAATATTGAGGGGTAAAAGTATCTCCAGCCCCCCACCAAAGTTATGGGATTCAGCCCCCAAGCTCTGGGCATGGGTGCGTCGGGGGTTACCCCCTCCGTCCCGACACCTACGTATACTCTATATTATATAGAATTGTGCTTCCACATGTATTTATGCCTAGCTACGCCTCTGGTTATGATAAATTGTACAACTCCTCTTTCATATCGATAGTCTAGTGATATTATGAGATTATACACGTTACTTTCTGTAGCTGGATACAATATATGTTTGATATGTATGTTTATTGGTGTAGATTATCTCCCGTGGGTTGCAATCGATATAATTATTCTGAAAACGAGCCCAAGCTCGGCGAAACCTAGTCGACTTGGAGGCCCATTCGCATTCATTGTTTTGAATAAAATTGGATTCATGTGGAACCGTAAGATAACTGCTTGTTCCTCTATGATGACTAGTGTTTGTATTACATCGGAATATCGCACAATAACTCATTCTGACGCTCGTTTCAACCCAAAAGCTATCCTTGTAAACATGCTCTGAATGCATGGAAAGGGTCGGCCTGATGCGAGTATGTGTCATATGTGACGTCACGATACCATGTGATCGCCTAGCTCGGATTTTAGCTAATGCCTTGTTTTTATTTCCTTTAATGGTGAAATGGAAAAGTGATGTTTCAAGCAAAAAATTGAATGCCAAGTGTTATTAGTTACTGAGATTTACATTAAATTCATTTATTTACTCCATATCAAAATACACATGGCGATACATATATTGGTCCGTATATTCATACACATAACAGTTAACAAGCTGATATGTGTATGAATATCAGTTAACAAGCTGATATTAATAGTAGAAAGCATATTATATAATTAAAGAAAGAAGTAGTAGATATAACATGATGTAGATATTTGACACTACTAATTTTATTTCCTCCCCCTTTAGCTTAGATGCAAGATGCATCAGTTCTTCATACACTTTCCCTCTATTTATCAGTATCATTTAGCTTCTTTCATGGTTAAATTTAATTTCGCGACCATAACTATCACAAACTAATAACAACTACCTCGGGGGTAGAATATAACCACGTCATCTGCATATAAGGATGTGTTAATAACATTTTGGGTCAATCTATACAGTGCCTCTTTAAGCATGGCATATTTATCACAGCAAAGGATACAAAAGTATTAAAACGTCAGATTTTTTAAACAGGTGTAGGCTGTAGTGTAGCGCGTACTAAAATTATAAATGCACGATGCATTTAATAAGTCTTGTATGTAGGTATACACAATTTACACCGATACAAATTAGACCACTTATTCAAAAAACTTCGCTCCAGTTCATCATTATTATCAAATTTAATGTTGTTATGTTTGCTAAATATTCAACTTCACAAATGGGCGACCAATGTCAACGAAAAACAAACGTACATGTATACGCGCGCATTCGTTTTTATTTTTAGATGACCAATGATCAGCAAATGGGGCGTGGCTTAAAAGCGCCTGTTAGATTTTCGTAAGTGAATCGCAAAGGCGCGATTCGGAGCGCGAGCACTTCGCTGCTGTTGGACATGACCCCGAAAGACGGGCGACTGGGAGGGCGGGGGTAGTGTTGGAAATTTGTCACGGCTCAAGGGGGGTACTGTAGGAGACTTTCCGCGGTGCCAAAAGGTTAGTGTCCCGCCTTCTCGGTAAAGGTCGACCCGGATGTAAACAAAAACTCTTAGCTCACCATGGCACCTCATCATGGTTAACGCAACTTAGCCTAGTACTATATATAATAGTAGACGCCCGACATCGGGCATCAACACATACTGACATATCTCACAGATGCGAAATATCTGCCACACACCCACCCCTCGTACTAAGGCTTTTTATTGACGCTGCATTACAGGATCTGAGAACGCCCTAGATCGCTACGACTTAAGTTTATCTTGAAATCCGCCTCATCCTGCACCGCCTTCACGTATGCTCTCTGATGTAGACACTCGAATTTTATAGATTTCTTAGACGTTTGCTATTATTATTTGTACTCGTTTTGCCTCCCAGCAAACATAGCATCAGCCTACTTAACGTCAATACGCAGTCAATCTGCGCAAAGAAACTAGAATTTCACCTCATGATAGACAACGCAAAACCTGACGTCATTGTTGCATGTGAAACTTGGTTGAAGCGGATATCGATTGGAAAACAAACACAATATCTAAACACCAGTACACAAAACAGATAAACGAAAAAACCCGTATCTACTGTATTGTACATGTACTGGGCAGAGTCCTAGCACTGGCTGGTAAAGCCACATGTTGTTACATAGACTCTGCTATTAAAACAACATTACACCTTTTTACAGGTGTGGAGTTGTAGTGATTCTCTCGAACTACAGAACTGAGCAAACCGCGAGACAGGCATCGCTCAACCAAGGTTCAGTACCAGCAGACTGGAAGCATGCCTGGGTCATACCAGCATACAAGAAGGGAACAACAACTACTGCCTCAAACTATAGACCCATATCCCTCACGAGCATCTCCTGCAAGACATTGGAACACATCATACACAGTAACCTAATGGGCCACTTGGAATAACACAACATCCCAACTGACTACCAGCATGGGTTTCGCAAACGTAAGTCCTGTGAAACCCAACTCATTCAAGCTGTCGACGACCTAGCGATGTGACTCAACGAGGGTGGCCAGATCGACGCTGTGCTGTTGGATTTCTCAAAGGCGTTTGACAAAGTGTCCCACCACCATCTGGCTACCAAACTTCACCACTGCGGAGTGCGAGGGAAGATGCTGGACTGGGTCGAAAGCTTCCTGAGCAGCCGCACCCAGGAAATGATTCTGGAAGGCAAAAGATCATAGTCGGCTGCAGTGACCTCGGGCGTCCCACAGGGTTCAGTCCTTGGACCCATCCTCTTCCTTTGCTACATAAATGACCTATCAGACCAAGTGTCCTCTATTGTACGCCTGTTTGCTGATGACTGTCTCCTGTACCGAAATATCAACTCACGAGATGATGCAGATGTACTACAAGATGACATATACACGCTACAGATGTGGGAAAAGAACTAGCTGATGGAGTTTAATCCGGACAAGTGCAAAGTTATCCGAATTACCAACAGAAGGAAGAAGAGAATTGTCAATGATTACTCTATCCGCGGACAACAATTGAAGGAGGTCAATGGAGCAAAGTACCTTGGAGTAACCATCGACAGGACACTAACATGGAGCGAACACATCAACAACATGGCAAAGAAGGCTAACAACACCAGAGCTTTCCTGCAGCGGAACATCAGCAGATGCCCACAAGCCATCAAAGCATTGTGCTATCAGACATTCGTTAGATCCATCGTGGAATATGCGTCGACAGTATGGGATCCATCCACAGATAAGAACATCAAGACCGTGGAAAATGTACAACGACAAGCTGCTCGCTTCGTGAAGAGCTACTACCGTCGACGCAGCAGTGTGACAACCATGATCGAAAGTCTGAAATGGGAGACCCTTGCGAGTAGGCGGGCTAATGCCAAGCTCATAATGCTCTACCGCATCAGGAACAAGTTAGTGGACATAACAACGACTTCACTCACCGCCGCTTCAACTCGTACCAGAGACAACGCATACCGCAACTTCCAGACATTCACCCGCACCGCCGCATACAAGCACTCATTCTTTCCAAGCACCATCAAATCATGGAACAAATGCACACAACAGCTAGTTAGCAAACAATCACTGGACTCATTTAGAAAGCATCTCCTCTCCACGCCTGCCTAAAGTAATCTACGCCCACAAAGCTATAGGCACACCGACTATGGGGGTCTTCTAATCTGTCTAAACTTCACAAAATAAGCAATATCACCCGCTAGTTGCGACGGCCAACCCAAGCTCGACAATACTCTAGCCACATGCGCGTGGCTGATACAGAGTTCTGAGCTGTACATAAGAAGAAGATGAGTGTCAAGACAAAAGGGGTGGTGTCAGACACTTTTTGGAGCCTCCAACTGTACCAACCTTGACGCTCAACAAAGCATCAGCAAAATATTAATTCTTTATAAACCCCAATTGGGGGGCTCATATCCCCAAACACCCCGTTCCGACGCCTATCCATATATATATATACACATATATATTATATACAAGGAACACATTGCAACTTTGTCAAGCTGTTCCATATATATCCCCAGGACATGGCAGGCCTGAAGGGGGATTACAAAGTTGTGCCTTATATAAGGCACGACTTTGTAATTGCCGTTATGGCCTAATGTATATCTTATGAATCCTTTTGGGAGAGTCCACAGTATATATACACCCCAACGATCGCATGTTTATTTTTATTATTCCATAACTCATTACTAATTCAATAGTAAACATAATAGGTATAATTAGATGGTTTAATTAATTGTGTATGGAAACAATTAATCACCTACCAACTAGCACCAAGCAGAATTCATTGGGTCAATCATATGCCTTCTGTATTAGCTGTGATTTGTGCAATCATGTATCACCAACTGAACTCGTTGATTGTAACGTGCAAGAACAAAATCAACATCATGTCAGCTTTCTGTGCCAATATTGTCCAACGTCTCGTTGATACTGTCAACAGTCATAAGCTGGCTTATAGGACCAGCACAGAGTACACACTGCCTATGTTGAGCCTGTGATACAGATATAAATCACTGCTTGGAGAGATTGGACGTGAAGACAACAGGTGTCCTATACTCACAGAGCTGTAGGTTGATTGGCATCAGAAGGCTGTCATTGGATTTGGCATATCAGGCAAATGAATTTATTGTTGTAGGACCGATAATTAACTCAACATCAATATAAATGTCATTGTGTTTCTTTCAAATCCATAACATTTGTAGATGACACACCAGTGTTTGGGATATTAAATATTCAAGATTCCAAAAAAATATTTGAATGAGATAATAAGTGTATCGTCCACAATAAGTTACCATACGAGTAGTACGACTGAACGAGTTATCGTTCGACATAAAATTGTTTTGTAGCAGAGACAGGTACAGCTACATTTTTTGCATATCATTGATGAATGTGTAGCATGCTTTAGGTAGACAAGTTCAACTTTCATGACAATCAATAAAATGACTATATTTAGACTGGGAGGATCACACAAATCGATTAGCTAACACTTCATCTTAATGTGGTTTATGAATATGTTAAAAATTATCTATAAAAACATATAATGTTAATAAACATCACTCAACAATTGGTTTTAAACGATGTCATACAGAACAAAGACAGGTCAATTATTATGTAAGAAATGTATTTATTTGGTATGTGTTATCATGATAAATAAAAATGCATTAACATAATAAATTGTAGTCATCCATGCTATTGTAAAATGAACTCAAACGAAACAAGGTAAATGCAAGTTTAAAAATACAAGCTGGACTGCTGATGGTAATATCAATAAAGTTTAGATGGCTAAAGCTGCAACAATTATAAAAATAATAATCGTAGTTGAAATAATATCGAGAGGAATATAATAACAGCTTCAGAGTAATATTAAAATCACAACAGTAAAATAAACTGTAAATAAACTTATGTCATTGCTGAATTTCAGAGTTATTGATATGATTTTATAATATCACATGTGCAATTAACCATGATTGATTCAAAAGGTAATCAAATGTTATAATTAAATGGAACATCATAATCCTGAACAGATAATAAATTATGTAAAAAACGGAATTTCAACATGTATATATTTCATGTACATAAATTAATGAATATTTGTTTGTCATGCATATACAATGTATATTCAGGAAAATTACATAATTATGTATATTAAACTTGTGTTATCTTCGTCGCCTGCATATACCTTCAGAAGGTATGTTGCTGATTTTTCACTGGGCCATTTCCCATGAATTTAATTTGTTAGTATTGTATAAATAAAGCTAACCAAAAAAGCATTACTTATGTCTACACATGTATAAGATTATTATTACAACTACGAACACAATGTATGATGACATAACTGACTCATATAGCTAGTCAATCAATCCATTTGAACAATATAAAACAAAAAAACATAGCGAAGTCGCATAAACATCACAGCACCATAAAAGCATGAACATTACTCTCAAAAGTAATGCTTATAGGCTACCACTAGTCATTTCACATTTTCAAATTGAACCCAAATTTTAAGGTTTCCCACAAAAACATGTACATACCTCTGGTTTATGCATCTATATACCATCTGTATAAATCTAAAGAACAGATTTATAAGCAGTTACAAACTACAAGTTACTAGCCATAGATTTCAAGACATGAGAGGATCAGTCATTTCACATTTTCACAAAGCAGACATAGATGCACCTCTGGTTTAAGCATGATAACCACCCTTAGCAAAAAAATCTATGGAATATTCCATAAGATTGTTTGGGAGTGTTTTCTATTAAATATATTCTATAAAATCTTCTGCAGAATTCTATAAAAATTTATGTAGATTTCTGTAGAATTCTCCACAATGTTACACAGAATATTCTATATAATTTTAGACTATAACAATTGTATAGATTTCTAGTGAATTCTATAGACTATTCTATAGTATTATATAAAACATTGAAGAGGCTACACACATTCTATAGAACTATAAATGTCTATATTTTCTAAAGGTTTTTGCTAATGGTTGTAATATATAAAGAGTAGATTTCTCTAAGAAAGCATGAACTACTTGTCACCAGACAGGTTACAAGAAGTGATAATTTGCTAGAGGTCATGTAGGGGTCATCATGCTGGACGAGGACCAACCCCATTTTTTTCGAGCAACTTGTTCCTCTACATAAATGTAATCACCGTCGGTGACTCGGTTGCCCAAAATCAGGTAGAACGACCAACAGAGTGCCAACAGGAATCGGCCGAGTGTCATTATGGGATGGATCCAGAGGATTGCCAGGAGGCAGCACGTGCCTGGGTGTCGCATGTGTCGATAGAGAGACTGAGCTCGACGAGACTTGTACTGTAGCGGGTAGCCCAGGCCAAGACTGTAGTAGTACACCTGAAAAGGAGAAATTAGTATTAGTATAAATATGTTCTTATATACAGCGCAAGATCCAGTCCTTAGGACTTCTCAAAGATCTTTACACGTTACTCCCTATCAGACTTGTTCAATCGAACACCATCTCGACTTCTCTGGGAAGCATCCAGCCATGCTGCAATCAATGCGCAAAGACTATTCGTACACAAATATCCACCACTGTTTATAGCCAGGTACTCATTCAAACAGCCGAGTGATCTGGAGCAATGAGGAGTTAACAAACTTGCCCAAGATTCAACGCAGCAGCACAGGATTTGAACCAGGGTTCTCTTGATTGAGAGTCCGAAACCTCTAATCATTGCACGACTGAGCTCCCAAAAATTAAGTGTGTAAAAACAAAATGTAATAAAAAACAATCCAGGTGAAATATCTCAATAGTCAACATTTTAATTGAAAGTTAACAGTACAGATTTTAGCCTTGTCAGTCTGACAGTCACGTTGAGTTTGAGTTTGGATTTTTAAGACATTCCATTATATTTACGTATAAGGTTTTTTATGCTCTGAGAGTGAATCACAGAAGTAAGTTTATCTAAAAATGGGCCAAGTGGCCCTGAAATCATGGTAGGGATCAAAAAGTGAAAATGAAGAAAACGGCTGTTGAAGTTTTATATTATATATGCAAATGGATTGCATGGAAATATTACATGCACAACATTCAAATGTGGCACACAGTATGTAATATGTATGTTATGTTGCAATGTTACACTGGAAGTACAAATGTGCTGCTACAAAGACTTATCAAGTTATGCCAGATTATGTCTTCATGTGTAAAACTAAGAGGACAGATTATTTGAGAGCAAAAGGTAGACTCGCTGTTTGACACAGTTTAAAACCTACAGGCAACTGTCCAGTTTAACAGGGGTCTAGTGGCTTAATGCTGTCTGTTGACACAAGCTACTGCCAGTGATCAATTACACATTAGTCACAGTGTCCATCAAACAATAGCAGGCAGATAATCTTAGCTCCACAGCTGAGTGTAATACACAACCAGAGCCACCACTGATTCATGGTCAAGTAGATTAGCTCAATGCACCAACTAAGACAATACACAACACTGTGAGTGACAGTGTCCAGAGTGAGGCCTAAGCAGTGTCCTCTTTGCTGAATAGATCAATTAAACCTGCCAAGTGGGTGACATTCTGCACAAGTGTTCATTAATCCTTAGTGATTGTTCAGAACACCAGACTGACCACATACCTAAACAAACAAATGTAATAGGTGAAGAACAGGCAGTGTTCAAATAGGGGTATTGGTTGAATTGTATTTGTCTCGACGCAAAAGGCTTTATTGTGCCTTCATCAATTATAAGAAAGCATTTGATTTAGTAGGCCAGTCCTACCTGTGGTCTAAGATAATTTCATGCGGTAATAATGGTATTGTGTTGAAAGTTGTATACAACATGTACAAAAATGCTAAATCATGTATAAATCAGGGCCACGCTGTGTCAGCCTTCTTCTCATGTGATGTATAGGTATGGCAAGGAGAAAACTTGTGTCCTTTTTGTTATTTGCTATTTCCCCGAATCATTTTGAACACTGTTAGTCACAATTATAACTGACTTGACATGGCAGCTGGTGAAATTTACAACAACCTTAGGGATGATGATGTAGAAAATGTATGTTCTACTATATGCTGATGACACTAGAATGATTCAATCAAATACAGATTTCTTGCTTGTGTATAGCGGAACTATGTCAACTCTTCTAATGGTTGACATTTGGTTGTTTCAGGTGTCAACTATATTGTGAATCTGTAATTATTAGTCTATATTGATACAATTGATTTACACAGTACCATGTCTACACAAGGCATGGCAAGCGTAAACAGAACAGTAGAATGCATTTGATATCAATAAAGTGTAGGATATTTCATTATATAGTTGTCCAGAATATTAATTTTCTATGTTTGTCACCTACAGGTTTCTACAGACAATACATCTTTAACCAATAGACACCACAGTCACACCATTTTTATAATAATTAAATGAACATCAAAATAAACACAACTTGCAATTATAGAAAATAAATAGTTTTGAAGATAAAAAGTGTTAGGCAACTGTTCAGTCTAACAGGGGTCAAGTGTGTTTACTCTGCCTGGGCTCTGTAACCAATTAAAGATTAGTCAAGGTCTCAGTGGAACAGTAGCACTAGGCTGCAGAGATTATTAATGGTGTTGACTTTGTGGCACATTAAACAAAATCTACTGTTGGGGGTGGTCTCAAGTGCCCTTCTCAAAACCACATCACTAGATAATGTAAAACTTTTGCACTTTGGGGGTCCCTTAGGTGCCCTTAGAATGATTCAATAAAATACAGATTTCTTGTATATAGTGGCAGCACCCTAAGATACATCTATGCATAATTAGAGAAAAAGTTGCTGAACGGTTTCTGAGATACGGCAGCTAACGGCGGACAGAGGACGGCGAATGCAGAGTGATGGCAATAGTCCCTTGGACCTTCGGCCAAAGGACTAAAAAAGGATTGAATTTGTTTTCTCTGAAATTCTTCAAATATCACCACCGATAATTCAATTCAACAGTAAAAATGTCTACTTTCCATGTGTATATGTGTTGATCAAAGATGACTTGATAATTTTATGTTAATATGTGTACTTTAATGTAACTGAAGTTGAAATAAAGACTGCCCAAATTTACATATACCAGGTATGTCATATTTTCAAGTTTGTTTTAAGCATACCAACACTGCTAGTATTTACATTATAAGTTTATAATTAATCCCATTCCTTTATCAAGCATTTTAATAACTATCCATGTAATACCAATTTCAGCAATTCATAAGCAGCTTCAGACGATCTTCTTCATGATCAAGTCAGAAACCAATCAGGCATTACATGTGTTACAAAACATGAAAATAAGCATGCAATACGGCCCCTAGCCAGACATAATTTGTTGTCAGTCTTGAATTAATCAAAATTGTGCAGTTTAGCATGCGAACAGCTTGCCTGGAGGCCGTTCACGTCAATCACAGCCATTATTGGCCAGTTTAGTTTTTTCAATCACAAAGCAATGTCATTTTAACCACATAATTATTTAATTAATACTGATCCATTCGATTTGTTTAACTACCAGTTGTGTCAATGATAGTCATTAATGTGGATCCCTAGCGTTGGAACTATTAGTTAATCTAGTGGTCAGCTAGCTCATGTATATGCTATGTGTCTTATCAGTTGTAATTACCTATCTTGACCAGTCATCTGCCAGTCTTGAAGACAGGCAGACGGGTCTCTGGCTAAGCCCCTGCTTCCAAGCCATGTTACCTGTTTAATGCCGATGAGTTCAGCGATATCCATGGTGAGAGCCGACCCGTAGACAATGAGCCAGGCCAGCAGGTGGAGGAGAAGGAAGAACGTCCACAGAATCGGGCGGCCGTGGGACGTGTCGATGAACCACACAGACGCTTGTGGCACACTCAGCCAGTTCACTATGAGAGTCTATGAGAAGTTACAGAACGAGCAGAAATATATAACTGCTTTACTTAAGTAAAAGTAGCAGTTGTGGGAGGAAATCTACACAAGTGAAAGATCAAGTACATTGAAATGGGTAGGGTAGGGCAGGGCAGGGCAGGGCAGGGCAGGGCAGGGCAGGGCAGGGCAGGGCAGGGCAGGGCAGGGCAGGGCAGGGCAGGGCAGGGCAGGGCAGGGCAGCGCAGGGCAGAGCAGGGCAGGCAGGGTAGGGTATTTGAAATAAAGTGTCAGTTCATAAAAGAAAATGTATTTTTATTGTCTTAGCAAAATATACTTTTATATTGCTACAAGTAAATGGCAAAATTGTGTAGAAGTAACAAATTGACTTACATACCAGCTGTGTAAGATATCCATTGTTGGCCAATGGCTTACAATTTAGTGTGCTGTTAAGTAGATTTACACACACTTACAGTACACTTGTGACAATAATTTACAGAAAACGAAGCCATGTAGCTGAATTGAATGCCATTTGAAAAGTTGACATAATTGTCACAATAGCAATAATTTTGTGCAAACATTGTTCTCTACTGAGTCAATATCACTCACCTGAAGTGCATAAGCTGTTGCAATAACATAGATGGGTCTTTCAATGACTGTCAGATGTAAGGTTGACAACAAGTTCTTCCAACAGTCAGTGGCCATGAGAGAATGTTGAAGGATAAACACCAGTAGCAGAATTGCATTCTGCCACAGGGACCACCAAACACCTACCAAGAATGAGACAAAAAGTTCTGTAGTGTATAAAAAAGAAGTGGAACATCAGGCAGAATCCAACTTTCATTAGTTCATTTACAAGCTGATGTCAATGAATATCGATCTTACGTAAGTTTACTTAGCCTGGTTCTTTCTGACTATAGGCCATGGCTTCAATGGTCAGATCAACATATTTACCTTGGAAAGCTCTACAACCTCTGGGTAAGGTAGCTTTGTAGTTGTTGAGAAATTATGTTATTTTGCCTTGAGAAATACAAATTGGAGTACTAAAGTTTAGAACTCCAATTTGTATTTCTCAAGACAGTTTTTAAATTAGTTAACACTTAGTATAACTTCTTCTGGTAAATTATTCCACAATTACATATAACTCAAGGGAAATGCTGACCAAAACAAAAATTAAATAATTGGCAATCAAATATTCAATATTGTGATTATGTTTGACGCACTTAGTGGATCTGCACAATCTGCGGATCTTCAGACTTCACGTATCAGAGGATCTGCAGACTGCACAGATATAGCAAATTCGCCCAACAACTTAACCAAGCTTGCACGGCAACAGTGGCACCTAACCTGGGCAGGACAGCCTGTGGCTGTGACTGTGTACTCCATATACATGGACGATAATTGGTGATAAATATATCATATGACGTAAATATATAACGACTTGTCACACATTAACCAGACCACTTGAAAAGGAATCCCTATGATACCCCGATATCAGCAGTCTGTGAACAAACTTGCGGTAAAAAAAAATTACCTGTGTCTTTGCATGTGTTTTCTGATAGCTCAATGCCCCAAGATAGGGTTGCGCGAAGCGACTGAGATGACAGAAACTCGGCTAATTGGATTGCTGTGGTGAAGCACGCTATGAAACCAATGACGGCGATCAACCCATAGAATAGCACACATATTTTATATGCCATTATGACCACAAATATTGATGTCTAAAACGAGCAAGATCAAAAATATAAAACGTAAACACCGACGAAATCGATTGAGTGCAAGCTCCCTATTGATGGAGCGATGGTGGCGGTACCTAGCGATCTCTTTGATACACAATAATTATATTTATTAGGATATGGTGGGGCAGTAGACCTCGTTTTATAAATGCCCCCTCGTATGTCCAGTATTATATTATAGATATGCTTGTGCGGATTCAGTGGCATACGCTTCAAGGGTGGAGCGCAATTCGCCCCGTTTTGTGATCAAATCCACCGCTTACGTGCACCTGCTGTCTTATCTACTCGACAAATCACTACCTAAATTGTCCCTGTAGTGTAGGGGAGACCGGGGTTGGTTGTTACACGGCTTTGTTGTTACAAAGCCTCTACAGTTTCCCAGTCAGCAGTACCTACACCTACCCCCTGGCTAATCGCTTTGCGAAACTCTGAATTTAAGCTTAGCCTATGAAATCGCTCACTATATCAGTGGTTGGCGGCAGGTCAGGTAGTTATAAAAAAAACTAATTTCAACCAACCGTGGCTCATGTTACATGCGATGTTTAGGAAGATTTATTGGGATTCCTAGAAGTCTTCAAATTGGAGCAGGTATTTGCGCTGTTCTTACGGGTGACGCAGTCGCGACTGGCGAAGTCAATAACTAGTTTGTCTCAGCTAACTTCCGCATTTCGCGTGGAAGATCTGCCAGCGCTAGTTTTGTATGGCATACAGCTCCAGTTTCCCATAGATGGCGAGATAATATTTATACTTTGGGTATCTATCGAACATACGTCAAGGTATGTCATGCAGAAATGGACCATGGTTTCAGCAAATACATTTCATGTAACATCTGATTAACAAAACTAGTAATTATTCTTATCATGAAACTTTTTATATCGCAGTTTTTAGCCACTTGCAATTTTGTTTAAAATTCACCGATACGCCACCAGGCATCTTTCAGAATGCGACTTTCATTGTGGGATTATTTTTCACGAACACTACTTTATTTTCCATAATCGAAGTCCCACCATTTGATTACAAACAACCCCACGGTGTGTGACAACCAACCCAGGCATGAGGCAGGTTGTCACACGACATACCCTTTTTTTAAATCACCCAAATATAATAAGGCTACGTCGACATTATTAATACCCATACATACATTATAGATTAAAATTAATCTTAGCAACAATAAAACTTAGGGAACTGTTATTACAAAGATGAAAAATAAAAAAGTGTGACAACCATCGCCGGTGTCCCCTATAATTATCAAAAAGCATAATGCAGACAAAATGCGACGGTTAGTAAGGAAAACATATTTGTAGCTGTTTTTCATGGCTGAAGTAGGTTATATAGAAACTACATGTTTTGATGTGTTACTCTGAAATTCATGCTTAAATTAATTAACATCGACAACTATTCTTATTTCCATAACTACTGTGTACAATTGCATACATTGGTTCATAATTTAGATAATAATTAGTATTTTTAAAGGAATTGAGAAATGTTTAGATCGTGGATGGTGAGAGAAGACGCTTACCTGAACAGTGCATACGAGAACCGGCATAGAGGTGGCGACATATGTTTATGAGAGGGCGAAAAAGAATTAATGGTGTGTATGGCCCGGCCCTTGCAATGTATAATGTGTGTATATTTATTTGGGCATAATCCACTCGCAGGAGCTTATGTACGTTACATTACCAAAATGTGCAGTAGACATACACACATAGCTTATACGGAGAACAACACAGAAAAGCAATAATGTATATTTCCTCTTTACTTTAAGGAGAAAGAGCTGTATTGTTCCAAAAGTGCATATTCAATCATTGTAACAGTGCGTGCATGCATGGGTGGGAGTAGGCCTAAATATGATATTCCACTAAGAATGCGCAATCGACAGCGCCCTCATCATGTCAATGTCTTGAAACGACTAGCACATATTATTCGCAGAATTCCACAAAGCATTATATATTACACCTAAGAACGTTTTGACTCCAAAGAAATGAACCACGCACATGCAGTTTGGTAGAGACCACATAACAATTATATTGTGGGCCCCTGGACAACTACCCCGTCTGCCGTCCTAAATCCGGCATATTTGATTGCCTGGTGACTAATTAACTACGAAGGTCAAGAGGAAACTATTCGCAGAAATATAAATGTAATTACCGTCCTTCGATGTTTGCGTGTTCGATCAACCGATTACGTTTTTCAGTCGACCGGAATTTTGTAGCAGTACGTGCAGTTTTGACCTAATATAGGCGTAGTTACATATGTTTGCTTTAGTACATACGACGATTGATTGCAAGAAAACGTGGATCATTTTGAAATCCATTGACTCCATATGCCACATTAGCGATGGATTATCCCGCCGACTGCACCGCGCACTAAACCGGTCAGCCCAATCGGTGATTAGTGTCAGTCTGACCCTTCCGCCACGTCAGGTGATGTAGAACTGGAATTCTTACACATGAGATAGCATCCGCGACGTGTCGTTGCATAACTCTGAAATATTGACACTGCTGTAAATGCATGGCATTGAATGAGTTTGGTAATTGTATTATGCCCGAGGCCAATGTAACGATGCAGTACTGTTACAACGGGCTCATTATATATAAAAAAGTATTGTTGATAATTCCTAGTAGAGCTTTCATAAAGGGGTCCGGCCTATTTATGTATGCATCTCTCTTAATTCGTGAGTCGACAAAACGCCCTGATATGTTAATGTAGAGCTCTAGGTGGTCGACCTGCTTGATATTTCAACATGAGACGGTGTTCTATCCAACATTCCTCTGCACCAGTCATGGCTCGAGTGAGGTGTACGTCTTTTTGGTTCTTAGATCTTACAATAACACATAGTTAATCATGTGCCACTCTTTGGACCTTGGATGTTGCCACGATGTGTTGAAGCAGTTCTTTTGACGAAAGAGAATGTTTGTAATGACAAGACTATGTTCTGCACACTTCGAGATCGAGACGTAGGGTGCCATTGGCGTTTGTTTTGTATACCCATTGCTTTCCAGTTGTATTAAGCCATAGATCATGATTATGTCCGACTCTAGCATTAAACTCTCCTAGCCGGATTATCTTGGAGCAAGCAGGTATAGCAGAGATCGATAACTCTAACCAGGTTTGAATAAACGTTTTCTTTGACCCCGTCGTCAGAATCCAGGGTTGGTGCATATGCACTAATAATGGCGGCTGATTGATTTCCTTTTAGCTTGTTGTTGAATGTCATGAGTCGTTCATTGATTCCAATAGGAGGTTCATGCAGACCGTTCACAAGATCACCAAAATGTAGATCAAGATTGTTCCCAAACGACGACTCCAAAACAGGCAATGTCGCCAAACGATATATGTTACTGGACTACCGACCAACAATAAACAAGTTTCGTCCATCCATGGATCAACCAAGAACTTCAGGACAAACTCATAAACACTTCTAGCAGCACAGCACCTACGGTGACTGGAACTCAGTGAAATCCACTGTCACAAGTGCCTGCGAAGAGAAGTCCTTGGACATACAGCCAAGAAACAGCAAGACTGGTTTGACGAGAACGATGCTAATATACAACTGATTGACCACAAGCAAAAAGCATTGCATACATGCATGTCAACAAGACCCAAACTGTACATGTATGAAAACTTTTCACCGTACAATCAAAGCTGAAGTCCAAAGAAGGACCCGTGACATAAAAAAACCAATGGTGGACCGAGAAGACTGAGGAAATACAATTTATCTCTGATATTAACAACACCATGGCTTCTTCTAGGCAATTTATGGCCCATCAACAAATGGACCGACACAATTTAGATCCAAGGACGGAAGTATCCTCCATAAGGATCAAGACAGCATCAACACCCGCTGGAAAGAGCACGTTGAGGATATTCTCAACCCAAACTCTACAGCTGACCCGTACGCTTTCAAAAGCATTCCACAATACAAGGTCAGAACTGAACTCGAATAACTGCCAACATAAAAATATGAAGAGATGATAACTGCCATTAAACAAATGAAAAACAAAAAAGCTACTGGACCCGATGACATTCCTGCCGAAATACATAAATACGGAGGAGACAAACTTACATCTCAAATACGTGCTTTGTTTGTGAACTAGCAACAAGAACAACTTCCAAATGACTTCAGAGATGCGACAATTTTTACCATCTTCAAGAAATGAGACAAGGCAGACTTTGGCAACTAGATGGGTATTGCCATGTTCTCAATGGGTCCTAGCGAGGATCCTCCTTAACCGCCTTCTGCCACTGGCTGAAGAAGTCATCCCAGTATCTCATCATCTTCACTTCAGGAAAAGAGTAGCGAACAGAACATGCCTCAATACATGGCATTCTTTGATTTAAGCAAAGCTTTTGACTCTATAAATCGAGATGCTCTCTGGAATATTCTTCAACGGTGGCTGCCCGAAACAGTTTAACAACATAATTCGACTCCTGCACGATGACATGCAGATAAGAATTCTAAGCAATGGGTCTACCATAGATCCTTTAATAGTCGAAACTGGTGTTAAACAGGGATGTGCCAGTGCACCAACGCTCTTCTCCATCTTTCGTGCTGCAATGTAACAACTTACAACTGGAACACTTCCTACTTGTGTGCAAATAAAGTATCGCGCTAACTGCAAGCTATTTAACCTCCGCAGACTGAAGACCAAAACAAAACTACAACTACGAGTGTGATTGAACTTCAGTACGCAGATGATGCCCATGTCTATGCTCACTCAGAAGAAGACCTACATAAGATAGTAGACACTTTCACAGAAGCATATGAGATCGAGTATGGGGCTAACTTTGTACACCAAGAAAACTAAAATACTCTTCCAATCAGCAGCAAAACAAAGAAGTCCGATGCTCTCGATACACATACATGGCGCAGTTCTGGAAAACGTCTCTCATTTCTCACATCTGGAAAGTCACCTCCCTCAGAAGGTTGATATTGATAATTAAATACTACATCGATTACAATGTACGAGCTCAGATTTTGGGCGCCTACGAACCCGTATCTTTAATAAACGATACATCATACCAGATACTAAACTAAACGTCTACAAAGTTATTGTACTTCCCGCACTTCTTCACGGAGCTGATACATATAGACACCATGCATATGCAGACGACGTAATATTATAAAAGCCTTAGAGCAATATATCACAAACGCTGCTTACGAAAGATATTGCGAATCATTTGACAGGACAGAAGAACAAACAGCAGTATCATCGTCGAAGCTCACATATTAAGCATTGAAGCAATAATCATGCAACAACAATTGAGCTGCATGGACTGGCCATGCATTGCGCATGTCAGACGTGAGACTGCCCAAGCAAGTTTTGTACTCAGTGCTAGCTGAGACATGGCATACGAATTTTGAAAGGCAACGAAATTATTGGCCGTTTTAGCAAGGCGACATGCCAGGGCGTATTGCAACTGGTGTAATAAGCAGGTATGCGAGCATGCGCGAGTCTGGCGTCGTGTGGGAGCAGTTTCTCAAAACTCAAACTAATCGAAACCTATATATCTTTACTTCACATAATTTTTATTATGACTAAAGTGAGGTCGAAGCGTTTACTGTTTTCATGACTCATTTTCTGTAATGATAGGAAAAGTTACTACTTTGGTTACCAACATGAAAAATAAAAGTGACCAACACAATTCCGATACTCAACAATGTATCCATATTGGGAAATCAATATTGTTCTGTCCCCACAAATTATCGCGATCGCGCCAGACATGCCGTCACGGCTTCTGCTGCCGCGATGGTATCGTCCAAATCCACTTCCACCGGAAGCTATCGTCGACGCTGCTGTGATGAAATTATTCACGTGCATATTCTTATTTTCCGTTTTTTAGACTGTTTTAGGTACGTATTGTATATTGTACGTGCATGTTATACTGTCACAAGGAATCATACCCGGAGTGCCGCATCACCACATTATAGCAGTGTTTGAAATTGGGCTAGTTAGGGGCCTAGTTAGGTCTTGTTTTGGTCGCTCCTTCGAGCATCTCATCATTTGGTCTCAACTTCTAAGACTAAATTATAACTGTGTTCCAGCCCAGGGCCAGGCTGCAAACGTTACTATGGTGACACAAAACCATATTTAGTGTCCGACTTATGGAGTCCCCTTGAAAATAGCGTTTTGATGTGATGAGAGATTTTGTCGAGCACTTTTACATGGAACATGTTGGTTACTTGGTTGGTACTGTGAATGCAGAATAGACCGTGTTAATAAAATAATACTGTTATCCGGTAATAGATGCGCGAGTGCAAGGGCTTAGCCTAGCCCTATGTAGTAGGTGCACGTCGATTGATTTATCGTAAGACATACAGCTGCCAGCGGTGGTAGGCAACACGTAGTAAAGACAGAATCGGCACATCTACCAAAAACCTAGGTCCTAGCGCCACTCGCAACAGACTGCAACTGACAGTGATGGTAATGTTTGCGGTTTTGTAACTCACACCCTAAAGGAGTACATAGTAGGCGGAGTTGTTCTCACACTTAGTAGGCGGATGCTGTTGACTATTAGGATTTTAACTATATATTACTTGAATTAGGCCAATTATGAGTAAAATATTTCCAATATTTGTAGTAAGCACTATCCATCTGGTCGGGACAAATGTTGTGTAGTAAAAAATAATAGTAACAAGTGAATAAAACTGGCTCAGCCTCAGTGACTGTAGTGTTATAATGTCATTCCTCATGACCAACATGAGTGCTCGAGTCAATTCCTTTGTATTTACGCTGTCAATAATAACATTTAAGCAGAGTTCTAACATGATTCACGTGCTACATCCACGTAGTTAAATGTTTGTAACATTTAATATTGATCAGATTTTATGTTCAGTAAAAGCTCATATGATGTTCTTTGTTAAAACTAAAAAAGTATCTGTTATCATTACAGAAGCCAGGATGCGGAGAGCGAGACTGAATGTGAGGCCAAACATCTCCATTAGCAACGGACGTGGAGCAGCACCTTTGGTGAAGTCGGAAGCAACAGCGAGTGCACCAGTTGCTGAGCAAAAGCAAGGCAAAGAACAATTGGTTGTTTCACCGGAGCTTCAAACTACACAGAATGTGGTAGAACAAAACGCAACACAAAATGTCATCTCCAAAACAGAGAAGTGTTCACCACAGAAACTTGAAACTCCTGTGTCGATTGGAAGGGTCACCAGTGTCACCAAAGTCGTGCAGCGTCGGAGTCGAATCAAGCCCCCAGTGCTTGTGACACGAAACCGGACTAGCACAGCTGAAATGAAATGCAGCCCGGGAGAAAAACATATACCACGGAATGACGCTACCATCAGGTCACCATCAGTTGCTGACAGTGACCACAAGGTGGCAGCACTGCAACAGAAATCCAGTGATGTAGATGAAACTGATGTGGCACATCCAGCACACCCATTGACTGAGACAGAGGACAGGTTAGACGTGGGAGGTGTGAAGGTATGTGAAGTTGAGGGAGAGAAGTTGCCAGACCTGGTCAAAGTTTCCCTTGGTTCAGTGGAGGAACCCAAACCTCTGTCTTCCCCCAATGCAGGGAAGGGTGTCAGTGCCTTGCGCCGTATTCACTTCCCAAAGGCCCGGCCGAATCTCATTGACACTGGCCGACACGGAAGAACAAGGTACTTTGTTTTGTACATAAGATTTGCGTAACTGCTAAAGCCAGTCAATATAGCAATGCATGCATCATGCCTCTCGTAGATTATTGTGTGATATATTAACACAATCAGTCGTACCATTGTCAGCTTTTATTCTGAACATTTTAATCAGTTAGCTTGTTTGTAACATTTGCACGTATAATTTAAGGACGTTTATACTAGTGTAGATCATAAATTATTATTACAGACAGATGTCTTTTCAGATTCACAGTCACACCTAATGTGGTCAAAGTACATATGAGTGATGATTGTGTTAGTTGAATTTCAGTAAAAAACAACTCACAAAGGAAACCTATTGTCTCAACAGATGTGAACACACAAATAGCCACAGAATACGAGCACAAATGGTGGATTTTTTTTAATTTTATCTACCTCATATACATGGACTGTCCAGTGCTTCACATTTGAAAAAAACAAACGAGTGATAAATCGCTCGCCTAAATATGCCAACTAATGTAGTGCAAGCGATAGTTTTATTTTTATCTGCTATGTGGCGTTCCTCTTTGTCCATCTGGTGACGCCACTGCCCAGTCGGCCAAAACGCAATATAGGCTAGCCATGCCATGCAAGATTAATTCGATCAGGTCAATTCGGGACATAAAGCATTGGCACAGATTGAAAAGTTGCATGCTGATAAAACATTTGAGACGGGGAGTACTAATGATAATAAACTTTATTTATACACCATCAAATCCGGGACTAATGACCCCCGTTCACGGGTGTTTACAAATTGCCAATCATCTAAGAAGCATAAAAACACTTTTAAGAGAACAAATAAGAAAATAAATTAAATTAGCAAACAATATCCTAGTATATAGTGTATGCATATATATATAAGCCTAAGTATAGTAAAATTACGGGTAAATGCAATGATAAAATAAACGATTAGCAAAAGTGCTGAACAGCTGAACCTACTGGAAAAAAATATATATAATAAAAATATATATATAAATAAATACAAAATAAAATAAAAGCCTAATTTACATTAAATAATTTGATTAGATACTAAAATGTGACCCTGAGATAAATAAGACTAAAAATGTATTAAAACTATATGCATGAATAAAGCAAAGGTTAAAAGATGTCTGGCCATATTAGTTTGAGAACAGAAATGTCTTCAATAATTTTCCAAACTGTCTAGTGTTCTCAATCGCGCGTAGTTCCAGAGGCAGAGAGTTCCACAATGTCGGCCCAGCACATGCAAATGCCCGGCGACCATAACGTTCTAGGGTTACGCGTGGAACATTCAAAAGCAGACCACCGCCAGAGCGTAGGGTCCTGCGTGGTGCGTAACGATGTAGCAGTGACGCGAGATACACTAGCGTGCCTGCATACAGTGCCGTGTGTACAACCATGAGTAACTTGTACTCGATGCGCTTTCTCACTGGGAGCCAGTGTAGCTGTTGTAGGACCGCAGTGATAGATACTAGCGATGAAGTTACAGAAAATGACTGCAGTGTAACGATGCTGATGATTAAGCCAAATTTATGTCCTGCCGCAACCATTACACGGTTTCGATTTCACTGCTACCTGGTGTGGAAAATTGCAGCTGATTGATGATCTATGACTGTCAAATGACAGCCGACTGACAAGAATCCTGTTGAGCAATAAGCAAACTCCAAGTCATGGCTCTGGAAATGTCTGCAACTGTGTGCCAAAGCTAATTTACGTGACAAGAACAGATTTTCTTTCAAACAAATGTATATATATTTTGCAGCTAGAGGGCACTACATGCAGCAGGTCTGGTGACACGAGCGATAATGGCAATTATCGCGAGCGGTAAAGAGCAAGAGCGATTGCTTGCTTCAAAAATAATGCACTGTGGACCTATTATGCATATCACTGTTTACCACAGTTCCTGATCATGTGGTGTTGCTCTCACTTCGAAACTTGTCTTGTAGATATCCTTCCCTGGGTGAAGCAGATGAGGAGGCAGGGAAGATGCTGGGACCTCCATCGGTCCAGCGGGTGGCTTCTCTCTCTCCTGCCATTGCCAGGTAGGTTTAGTGACTAATGGCATCCAATGCCACCCAGCACTTTCATTTGTTGTTGACTATATCCAGATCTACAGTGAGCAGTCATCATTGCTGCTATACCGTATACGAATGTTATATGCCTAATTTCAACAACAATATTTTTGGTGTATTTCTTTTTTTGAATTATGTAGGTTCATGACATTGACCTATCATTTACAGTTTCTGAAAGCACATATAAGACCTGGGGCAATTCTGATTCGGAAAAAAAGTTATTCGGAATAGGAGTCACAATGGGTGGAATCGAAATCAGAATAAAAAAGTTACCCAGAATCGGAAGCGTTGATGTGGAATCAACACCTGGTCTGGTACAGATATGAATACAGGCTGGTTTACACGATTGGTTTTTATCCTGACTGGTTGAACAACATGTTAAAGCACAGCTAAATCTGTGAGTTTGCATGGAACAATGAGCTGTTTCTAGTAGCATCAAATGTAAAGCAGTGTTGTGTTTGTAGACTTGTGCCTGAGAGCCCTGACACACGGTGCAGTGAGGTATTTGTTCCGCCGGCCTATGTCAACGTCTCTCCCTCCAAACAGACGAGCAACACAAATGTAGTGGAAGACGTCGTTGAAACTGACCCACCGGAGGAAACACTGAACAAAACTCTGATGAGCAAAACAGAGAAGAAGGTATTTTGATCTTATACACATTTGTCTTTGTCATAGAATTACTAAAGCCATTTTGTACTGTTTAATAACACACTGTATAGGTGGTCTGCTCAACCTAATTGTGAAACATATTTTTTTAAACCTCCATTTAATTTCATAATTTCTGTAGGCATTTGTGATAAAACTACACCTTTACTATCAGATTTAATCACGGTGTGCATTCAAGCTAAGAGCTACTGGGAGTAACAAACCATTGAATTACGTGGTACAGTCGATGTGTTGATAGTGTACATTTTTCCTCATTAGAAAGAATACAATTATGCCTCAGAAATGGCTAATATTTGGTCAGCAGAAAGAATGGTCACAGTGTAGACTGTGTAGTATAGTGTAGATTGTATATTTTCTGTTCCTTGAGTTAAGGAAAATGTTGGAACTGGGGCTTTCTCGATTGTCACACAATTTCTGTGGAACTCAATTCTTTGTCAGTGCTGAGGGGGGAAATATCATTTCAGTGGCACCAACATACACAACATTTCTTATCTTACTTATCATCGCTTTGCTCCTCAGCAAAGTAAGCAAACTGATGTAACTGACTTGGAATTGTTAGCCAATTACTAATAAGACACTGCCTAACTGTTGTTCCTGATATGCTGCTGAGCCTGCACTTCTAAGGTTTTTAGTGCCATAAAAGTGTCTTTGTTGGTTTATGCTTAGCCCATTGTATACAAACCAAGGCCAGCAATTACCACCAGTACAGTGAAATCATGTAGAGAAATGATCACCATTCAGTTCTCTCAGATAAGAGAAAGACCATCTAGAAGATCACAGTATGTCAAGAACTCGTAAATAACTATCATTGTTTTTTAAATACACCACCAGTTGGTAGATGAGATGCCGGTGGTCCATGGAAACGATTGGACATAGAGGAGCGTGGACCTGAGCACTTGGGAGGAGATTCACTGTCAATGCTGCAAAGTTAGCGTATTAATACATAGACAAGAGTGTTGTTTGCAGCAAGTGGTACGGAGGAAGAGGAGGAAGATGGAGATGCTGGCGGGGGAGGTGGACCGCTCCAAACTCACCATGAGAGACCTCATCTATATGAACCCAGTCGACAATCCCATGAAGTAGGCATTACAACTCAATGAAGTAGACATTACAACCCCATGAAGTAGGCATTACAACACCATGGAGTAGGCATTATAACACCATGAAGTACTCGTTACAACCCCATTAAATAGGCATTACAATCCCTTGAAGCAGGCATTAAATATCGCGAACTAGGCATTACAACCCCATAAAGTAGGCATTACAACCCAACAATGCTCACTGGTTCAGTAGTTCACATGTATTACATCCACCAGGCCTGACAGCCACCTAGTTCAGTTGGCTACTTCTTCCTCACTGGTTCAGTAGTTCACATGTATTACATCCACCAGGCCTGACAGCCACCTAGTTCAGTTGGCTACTTCTTGCTCACTGGTTCAGTAGTTCACATGTATTACATCCACCGGGCCTGACAGCCACCTAATTCAGTTAGCTACTTCTTGCTCACTGGCTCAGTAGTTCACATGTATTACATCCACCAGGCCTGACAGCCGCATAGTTCAGTTAGCTACTTCTTGCTCACTGGTTCAGTAGTTCACATGTATTACATCCACCAGGCCTGACAGCCACCTAGTTCAGTTGGCTACTTCTTGCTCACTGGTTCAGTAGTTCACATGTATTACATCCACCGGGCCTGACAGCCACCTAATTCAGTTAGCTACTTCTTGCTCACTGGCTCAGTAGTTCACATGTATTACATCCACCAGGCCTGACAGCCGCGTAGTTCAGTTAGCTACTTCTTGCTCACTGGTTCAGTAGTTCACATGTATTACATCCACCAGGCCTGACAGCCACCTAATTCAGTTAGCTACTTCTTGCTCACTGGTTCAGTAGTTCACATGTATCACTAAGTCGGAGCAGAGTTGCTGTGATAAGCAGGTGACTGAGATATTCAAAACATGTCTTTCAGTTTATATTTTGTCTCAATTATGACATGTGATTAACACAACTACACAACATACAACTATGACGTAGTGGAGATTCATTGATGGACCTAATTTCTATGGATATTGAACGGATTAAATGTGTCATTGTAGCATGCACCACATGGCTTATAATAAAAGGGAACCATGCTGGATTTTGTTTAGGTAACTAATCTCTTCTTCCAAACCAAACCCTGTGTTAATGTATTACAAACTGTTTTAAATGTGATCATAGCATTGTTCTATGTTTTGTTTAATAGCTAAGGCATGCACAATTTTATTTCATCATTAATTAATTTAAAATAATTTACATGTAGCATTATGTGTGTGACTTGCAAAAATCAAAATTTAGATGGGCGCATCAGTTATGGCCAACAGTCTGAAGTTATGGAAATATGTTACTAAGTTTCTTTATCATAAATAAGTACATATTTATTGGTATACAGTGTACCTGTATAACACTGTGATTGGTTTAAATAACAAATATAAATGTGGCATTACGTGTCCGACATGTTTTTGTTACGTGTGTGACGCTTGTGAATTTGACCTACAAATTTGCTGAAATTTACCTAGTAATTGATAGTTTACATAACAATATGAGATTTCTTATGCATGATGTGATAACAAAGGACAGTAAGGTTACTTGATTGTAATAAATTAACCAATTATGTGGATTTTGTAAAATATGTCAAATCTAGTGTTACGTGCGTGATGCTCAAAACTCTAACTTCAGATGGACACATCAGTTATTGTCCAACATCTGTGAAGTTTTAGAAATATGTTAATAAGTGGCATTATCCTAAACACGCATATATCTGTGGGAAAACTCTGTGTATGACTGTAATTTGCATACAAATATAAATGTGACATTACACATGTTTACATGTTATTTTTGTCATTTACAAATTCAGTAATTGCAATGTTTTGAACTTTTTTTAGTTTTGATTGAAATGCATGTGTAAACCATGTAGGATGCAATCTTGAAGAGCAAACAGTCACATGACACTAGGTGATGTCCTCATTGGGTAATTTGGGATTGTCTGTCCATCGTTGGTTACTGTTCTATCAAACTACACAAAGCCATCCCCTCTCTAAATTTTTGCTCTTCAGGAATGAGACTACCATAGCTGACTCCTAACCAAAATTATGACATAATGAACATTCGTGTGAGAGAAACATCCAACCTGAGAACATGCGTTTGAAGCTCAAGAACATGTTTCCATCAAAATGCTGTAGTTACCATGAATATATTTCTTAGTTATTTCACACAGCATAAGCAGGGGGTATAATCTTTTCCTGCTGAAAATATGAACTACCTATTTAAATGAAACTTTATTTCAACAATAACAAACATAATAAAAATAGTGAATTATTAAATTATAATAGTATACAATTGTCTGAAAAGGTGAACAAGAAGTATAACACTTACAATTACTTGCCTGCCCTGTTACACATAAAAACCTACATGACCTAAACCTACATGTCCTAAACCTACATGATGCTGTATAAAAGAGTAGACACATTTATGCACGTGGCATCACCTAGAATTTAACATTGTCAACAAATTATGAATAAAACTTTATTCTGCCTGGTTACTTTCCAGGTCAACTGTGGAAGAAGCGGAGAGAAAGAGAAAGAACGAGACAGAGGAGCGGGTTCGGAAGCAGGAAGGGGACACCACGGGAGAAGAGCAGAGGGATGAGACAGAGGCTGCCAACAATGATGACGATAATGATGATGTGATCACCTTGGATGATGAGGTGCAATCAGTCGCAGGGTCTGAGAGGGGTGACGGGGCGGGTACAACGGAGACGGGGGGACAGGAGGAGGAGGAGACACTGGTGCCTCAGGTAACCATAGGACCTGACGGCAACATCGTCATCAACCAGGCCAGGTAGGAACATTGCCTTGTTGTTTTCTTGCCCCCTTCTTACTCTTTCTGTCCGAAGAAGACCTCCTGTTTTGCCTCTTGGCATTTTTCCCTCGTTAAAGAAAATATTTTTTAACAGGCAACTTATTTGTATATCAGATAACTTAAGCAGCAGTGCAATCTAAACTAAAATATTGCATCTCCTAGATGATTCCATGGCCATTGAGTTGTTAGATACAAAGGATTGTTTCATTAATTCTAATTAATATATATAATACAAGCTGATATAATACAAGCTGATTTACCCGTCGTTGCCCGGGGAAAAAATATATATATATATACTCAAATAATTTGCACTGAAATGTAAAAAAATTGTATTGTTGACATAATTATGAACACTGAAAATAGACCAAACCTCAAATGTCCAACATTTGAGTTCCAGACACCCCAAACCCATCACAAATGTTTCCATCCTACCTGCATTAATTGTAACTGGTCACTTAAGACAAACTTTTGCCAGAAATCGCACATGCTCACCCGTGTAACTGACGTAACCAGCAACAGGGTTATGTGTCTGGGATTTTGTAACGTTAATAACAACAAAAACTAATACATTTGTCTGCATACACCCAGTGACACATTTGTACATGGAATAATTACCTGTACAATGATATAGAAAAACATTAAATTCCGTGGCTGGAACTCCACGGAATTGTTGCATATATATTGAAACCAGAGAATCACAAGGGAAAAGCAAGCACTGCAAAGCTGAGACAAAAATATGTTATTATAGAAATATACTTACCGGTAGGTACAGAAACATATTGACAACATATTCTACAAAAAAGACACGCTTTCCTGTCAATGGCAGGTATTTCCTGGTTGTTTCCATTTCTGCCAAGCAGAGATATCTTCTGCTCGGCAGAAATACTTTCTACCCTATTTCTAGGGCAGAAATTTAGTAAACAGTTTTTAATAGTTGTCCTTATTAACGTGGCCAGAGATTGCACATTCACAGGTCCCGGCAGAGGTTAACCATTCATCCTCTACGTTCAGTCTAAGTGGTTGTCATGGTTTCTGCACATGTTAGGTGATGTATGTGTATGTTTTGTGTGTCTGCAGTCTGACGATAGAGACAAACACAACTAAAGGCAAGGAGCAGGAAGACTGGGACATAGTGACGGAGGAGTTCTCCAGCACTTCCCTCGCTTATGGACGCAAACCTCCCGCCCGGCTCTGGAAGCTCAACGGTACTGTCAACAAAACACTTCACATTTAAAGGGTTTCAGGGCAAGATGAGATATGTCCGACTTTGTTGAAAAAATCACACTTTTGTTCTTCATCTCCACAATGAATTGATAAAATAGCTACATGATGTGGGAATGTCTGTTCCAGGTTTTTCAGGTATTAATTATACTAACTATGTTGAAGTTATACTGCCTGCCAAATTGTGTTTGTAAGCCCGTAACCACATTCACAATTTGGGGCATGTGCAAATAGTAAACAAAACATCCAGTTTTAAAACATGCTTTATTGGAAATATGGCCAAGTTGGGCCGAGTTCACTGCAATACCCTTTGATGTTCGATTTGCCATGTTCAACACAGCAGACTTCCACTCATAAATTACAATGCCCACTAATTCCGGGTAAATGAACAGACTACGTCCCTTTAAGAATGCAAAATCAAAACAGTTAGTAACCGATTTAAATCTATGTTGTAGAATGTGTGTCTGAAACGTTATTCATTCAGGAATGTCACCCGGATTGGTGTTTATTGTATTTTGCCCTGAAACTTTTTGTATATGTTTATCTACATTTTATCCAGTCTTGTTGCAATTGCTGTATGATGAGCTTTGTTTTCTATTTATAGACAGTTCTGAAAATGGTCAGTCGTAACTAATGTTCAGTTGAGGAGGTTCAGCTGCTCGTTACTGATAGCTTAACTCGGTAAGGTAATAGAGTTATTGGTAGCTTAACTCAGTAAGGTAATAGAGTTATTGGTAGCTTAACTCAGTAGGGTAATTGAGGTATTGGTAGCTTAACTCAGTAAAGTAATTGAGTTATTGTTGTGTCTTGCAGAAACAAAGAAGTTCTACGTTGCTCTGAGCACTGTTGGTACTGACTTCTCCCTCATGTGCAATCTCTTTCCCAAGAGGACACGGGTCGAACTCAAGGTAAATATCTATTTTATTACACTGATAAGCTCATATTGCAAGTCTTTAATGATTTAATGTCTCAGGTATGAAGCAGGCTGACAGGCGATATGTACAATTTTCTATGTGCTTATATTTACAGAGAAAGTTCAAGAGGGAAGAGAAACAAAACAAACATCTGGTGGACACGGCACTGAGTACGTACTTGAGACATTCCATCCGTGCCTGTTTCTTTTGTATGAGAACTAATGTTATGCCTGCTGTTGTCTTAGTGAGGGCTGGATTTATAGATATACATGCACGCATGCTTCCATGTACTTGCACATGCCTGCACACACGTGCATGCACACACACACACACACACACACACACACACACACACACACACACACACACACACACACACACACACACACACACACACACACACACACACACACACACACACACACACACACACACACACACACACACACTTTCTGGCTGAAATGATCACTACACAAAACTATGTTATTACTGTCCTATTCTCCTCAAATTTAATTTGTGGATAGTTCTATTTGGTGGATCAGCCTAGTGAATCCCATCAATAACTATGACTCAACATTGTGGTTATGAACTATTATTTCTCGTCATGTTTCATAAGACTTAAAACTGGTAAAGATTGCTGGCCAGTTTTATCCTAGGACTACTCAAGCCTATAGTGGCCACAAGAAATTCCAAATACCAAGTGTCAACTGTTACAACTTTTATATTATATCATTTTATTATTCATGCAACCAAATTTTTTGAAATTAACTATATTTATGTCAAGAAGAAAATGTTATAATCATTCAAGATTTATATTATGTACATTTTAAAAGTTTGTTTTTAAAGGTCACCATATATTTATTATGAAACACCAACTCTATGTGAATATTAGGGATGCATAAAAATATGGGTTGAAAAGTGATAGCAATTCCACAAAATATTTCTGTTGATAATTTTAGAGGAACGACGAGGTTTTGATGTGACGCTCTTTGAAGAGTTGTCATCCGACGAGGAGGAAGAGGTTGTGAAGGGGAAGAAGAAATCAACAAAGAGGAAGGGAAAGAATGAGAAAGAGAACCAGGACGTGCAGAAGAGGAAAAAAGGGGAGGACGGCAGACAAACTCGCAAGAAGAGAAAGAAGAAAAATAAAAGCAAATATCTTATATGTACTCAGAGATTGGTATTTCATTTGTGTGTCCTGAAGGATGTCTTAAGAACTGGGTTAAGGTTGTAATTTACAACCATGTAGAGTTGATAGTCACATGAAATTCATTGTAGGTTTACACAATGTTTTTAAGATATTGAATGGTTGTAAAGTATTGATTTAAGAAATATATGATAACTAGGCATCACAAAGTAACATTATTAAAAGCGTAAATTATATATCAGAAAGTATTCATTCTTACTGAGGGCAGTAGTAGTAAATAGAAACTAATATTGCTAGTAATCTAAATGTTTAAAAAACAAAATAAAAAGTACCTCAGAAAGGTGTTTTAGATGCAAAAACTTGTTAGACTCTTGATAAGCTAACAACTTCTTTTTTACTTGCCATCTGGAGCTTATTGCTCTAGGTGGCAATTGTCACGTCATCATTTTGTAAATGTTTAGCAGAAACAACCTAATGAAACGCATGTCTTTTGTTGATGCAGCCTGCAGCAAGTACTACGATGACAGTAGTTCAGAGAGTGAGATAGAGGAGACGGTCTGCGATGATGTCACACCTCCAGATCAGAACAGGTTCGGTTGCTGTAGTCGCCATGGTGTTGTTTTATAAGGAAACTTGTTTGTCCATGGTTTGTCTTTTTCGTGGGTGCATTGTAGTCCATGTTAAGAGTGCTTCCAGTTATTATTTGAAGCAATTTTGTTTCATGGAGCAAATATGGTACGAATTCTGTAAAGACGTCAGTTAGCATTTATTAAAATGCTGATGACATTAATTGTATTGATTGACATTGATGTTGGACACGCACGTTTAGGTTTGTAATGAGTAATTGTCTACAAAACTTTCTAGATATAAGTTATAATCTGACGTCAAAACAAGGTTTCTTATTTACTCTGATCTAACAAATAGGTCACCATGTAACACACATGATAATCTTTGCTGTTGTCGTGTAGGACGGCGATGGATGTCGACACCGACGGTTCCACGTCGTTACCGCGCGGCGAGTCCCCGCACCCGAGCGACGAGGAGGAAGCAGGGATATTAAAGACCATGTGTCGGACCACGCGCTACGGACGCAAGCCGCGGCCGATCAAAACCTACGAGGCACCCACACCAGCCGCGCGCAGGAAACGATCTAACGCCAAGTCCACGGACACCGTGGCAGTCGCGTCGACCTCGCAGTTCTCATCCCCACCTCACGTAGGTGTTCCTTCACGTCAGGTAATGATGTCGCCCGGACGTGACATGTTTGCGCGTTCGCCGAGTGGTCAATTGATCTCTCTGGCCAATCTCGGACAATCGTCGCCGGCGGCCGACATGGCGGGTAGTCAATTCGTGTTTGTCACAAGCCCGCCGAAGCAGAACGTCGACGGGACAATGTCGTCGTCACCGCAGGTCATACACGTCTATCTCGTGTCCAACACCAACGCAACGCCACCTGGTGGACTTCAGCAGGTACTGCCATCTATTGAGCCCTCTAGTGAAACGACTTCTGTGCCGGAAGTGACATCCGGCGATATCGCTGACGATGCCCAAGTTTTACCGTGTAGAACGAAGAGTGTAAATTCACCGTCCAGTCAAGATGGTCATGTGACTGATGTCGTAACGACATAGTTATTGTGAATAGTATTATAGTATTTGTTTTAATAAAGATTGCTGTTGATTACCTCTACTTTGAATTCAAGAATGCAGTTCTTCCAGAAAAACCCACTATGCCGCCATAACCACGAGTCAACGTTTCCATATCACTGTTTTGAGATGATTTACTTCAGGTGAAAATACTGTCACACATGAAAACACAATTACCCTGTCTACACACACTGTTTCGTTGTCTCACATAGACTTTAACTGTTACAATTTTATGTGTCACATGACAACATCTACAGATTGCCTTCGTACTTACATATTGTTGTTGGCGTTCCTACTATCATTTACCGACTGCCACTGTACACTGTATGCCACAGAACAGCACGGTTCCAAAGGAATCTCTAGTCTGCAAACATGTTCTCTAGCTCAATTAAGGTTTGGTTACTAGTTGGACATCTAATGTCCAGTCAGGGACTGCTACTGGTCACTAGTCTGCATGTTTATCCGCCATGGTCACCATCCTCCTCTTGTGACGTTTGACCAGTAAGCACAATTATTACATATTGCAACGGAAATTAATTCTTTTCTAATCAGCTGCTATACTTTGCCCCGTCAAAGCATACCGTCTGGCATGCACAGGGATTGAGAAAACAGATCGTCTGGTCCGCAAAGCTCTACAATGACGCTCGGTTACATACGACAACACTAAAATTCATTATTTGAAAGAGAATACCACATCCACGCTGTCTCAAAGTTAGCGTATTTGTATAAAGGTCATCAGATGTAATTATCATTGATTTGTTTGTGTGATGAAAATGACGTCAATGTGTGTATTGCCTTTCGGCGTCAATATACTGCATACGTGAAAATAAGCGAACCAGGGCCGTGTTCAGAGTTCGCGCCGAAAACCACATTCGACATCAGTAGCATTCATTTTGTACGCGGCGAACGTTACGGTACGTAAAATTGAATCGTTCAACTGCCGTCGGCGAAACGCGACGTTGCGGCGTGAATTGTTAACACAGCCCTGCATTACGCCCGCAGTAGCGCAGTGGTAAGTGCTCCGGACTCTCGACTGAGAGAATGCTGGTTCGAATCCTGTGCGGCGGTGTCGAACCTTGGGCAACTTCCTTTACTCTACATTGCTTCAGTTCACTCAGCTGTATGAATGAGTATCTGGTTATAGATAGTGATGGATCTTGTGTACGAATAGTCTTCGCTCATTGATTGCAGCGTGGCTGAATACTTCTCAGAGAAGAGGACTGGATACTGCGCTATATACAAACTTACCTTTTAGTTTGTGTTACAGGTGACGTAAGTTTCCTGTGACGTTAGCGACGTGAAATTGGGAGTCGTGACGACGAAATCGAGGGCGACTGCCAAATAGCGTCAAATTACATGTTGTTTTTGATGTGAGTGCAGTGTTGTTAAATTAATGTTATATTCTCATAGGCATGCGATAATATTGCATATGAGAAAAACTCCAGTCATGTGGCTGCATGGGAATGACGTCATAAATACATTTTGCCAACGACGTAGTCGATGGCTGCCCCTTTCTAGTTGACCCAAGGTTCGAAGAAGATCTGCTAATTAACATAACAAGACGAATTAACGTTCATATAACGTTTTCATTTCGTTAGTTACTCTTTTGAGTGGCGGAAGAACACTGGAAACAAGAAGTTGCAATTAGATTGCAGTCATCGAAGGCGTGGTATGCCTGCGATCTACGGAAAACCAAAAGTAGCACCATGTCGCATGAGTAGGTATCAAACTAAGTTCATGGAACTTAAAATGGAGAGGATGAATGTCCTGATGCTCCGAAGAAATACAATATATTCACGCCACGCAGTTACACAACATGTTTTTGGGTAGTTGCATTTTGCGTTGATCCTTGTCATAAGGTACATTTCAGTTATATGTTCCGACCTATGTGAAATGTCATGAGATGATGATTGGCTCGCAGGCCAACTATAAAATAACAAATTAAATAAGGATACACTTTTATCAGATAATACTATACTATGACAACTATTCAACATAAAACTTATATTGAAACATGTAACACAAAAAATAAACCGACATTAAACTGTTTTCGTAGTTTAATGCCTTGTGTTAACGGAACAATTTAACCTTTATCGCCATCGATAATCGCAGGCTGGTTGAATTTAGGACGTAAGAACCCGAAAGGAATCATTCCGGCTCGTACGATTAGGCTAAGCAATTTAGGACGTAAGAACCCGAAAGGAATCATTCCGGCTCGTACGATTAGGCTAAGCAATTTAGGACGTAAGAACCCCAAAGGAATCATTCCGGCTCGTACGATTAGGCTAAGCAAACAAAACATATTGTGTTTCGAGTCCTGTTATGCAATAACAGGATAACATAGCCTAATCATCAGCGTTCGAAATCTACGCTGACCACCTACTTTGCCGTCCGGTCAGTAACGTTTTTGAGCCTACTTTTTTGGGGATATTATACAACGTTCTACAGCAGTACGCATCAGCGTATTGTCAAGACTGGTCACCTGAAGACGCTGATTACAAAATGTGTTTTACGCTCGATATTGCTCAACTTATTTTAACATGAAACGCAACGCCCACGGAGCGTGCACGTTACAATGGTTGTTATCGTCAAAAAAGCACCCGAAACCAACGTACGGTAATTTACTCATTTTGGTAAATCAAAACGAGGCATCATCACTGGCGCCACCATCATCACATCCAGACGGGCTATGCCTTTCGAATATGTTTGAGAAAAGCCGCCATTGCCAAAATCTGCTGGGGAAAAACTGTTAGAAAAATGCGAAAAACATATGGCCTACGATACTGACGAGTATCACTGACATTTCCGAGGCACCTGGCTGGCCCAATTTCTGTGGTTGCATAATCCATGAATGGAATATTTTCTGTAAGAAGTCGCATATGACCATGGCATGCTAATGGTATTGAGAACCAAGGAAAGGAAGACATGGACCAGTTGGAAGCCACGACTGCTGGCCCAAATGATGGCATTGACGCAGACGGTCGCACTGATGACAGCGACTCTGACTTCTCAGACATTAATTATGAATCTTGTGGCTCGAGCCAGAAGATTGTTAGCTGCCAGTGTATGTCGCCTGTTTCAATTAAATAAAATTAAGGACAATTTTCAAAATCTTTGTTTTTCGTAATTATTTTAAAATATTGTAGAAATAAGTCTGAAACCAGTTACCTAAAAATACCAGTCTGTTGATACCTAACATCGCGTTGTACTTATGATCAGGAAAACACCTGTCTAACATATATATATATTAACGGATTTTACAGCTGGTAGTACAACTGTGCATTTCTTTCAATATCGTTTAGCAGGCCACTGGTAAAAAGCGGACCAGCAACATTGCTGCCGGATCAGCAACTTTTTGAAGTTGCTGGTCCGGCTGACCAGCAACATTTTTGGGTAAAGGTCGAACGCTGCTAATCATGATGTTTGTACACCACAGCGTGGGGTACCGTAATGGGCAATGTTTTCTTTAATTGGTCTAAGGTATTAGGGGACATCCATAAAGTATGTGAAGCTTAAGCGTGTCGGGTGTTCGTGACGAAACGTTACATGGGGTGGGAGGTGTGTCGGAGTAATTGTTACGTTACCATTTGTAAAATGGTTATAAACGTTGTTTGTTTTTAAATTAAATATGAACGGCGGAAACATTGCAAAACAACGCCACAGCTGACACTGATTGCACTTTGCTCAATGAATTTTTTTAGTAACAGTTGTTTTTCAATCAACTGTCTGCATCTAGTTCAGTCGGCAACGCAAATATGCCATACATATACATTATTTTTATATAAACCGCCGAATGCAATGCTTAGGTTTATGTTTAAAGATATTTATTTTCGTAGTTGCGCCAGTATTCTGGTATTGTATTTGTGGACTGCCCCCAGGGCATCATCTGGGCTTCGCCGGTTCACATGTGAGGTTTGTAATTGTGTTGCTTTGCATTAAACCCTTCTTGAAGAACACGGGTCTTATTCATTGGCGTTGCACAAAATCACGATATGCCAGCTTTGCAACAGGCAAAATAGACATAATGCAACCAATAACTCAACTACGTTTACAAAATAAATAAATAAGTTTAGGTTAATATACATAGTAGGTCCATATAATTATCTGTATGGGCTTAATACACATTATATATACATGTGTTACAGTATGGTATATAGGTGCGCTTAGCCATGCATAAGCCTAAGCTAAGCATATGGAGCGTGGAGCCCAATAAGCAAATGTGTATTGCACTGTTATTGCGCCTCACTGCATCGCTGCAGATGAAAACAAGCAAGTCGTAGGTATTTTTAAAAGGCATCAAACATGCATACATGTATGACGCCTTTCTTTATAAGCATGTGTTACTAAAGTGTAGCTATTACTCTGTACAGTTACATTTTAATTACCATAACTATGTATGTAAGATGGTGTCTTTTGTCTGACCGTACGTGTGCTTTAAATAGTCTTAAATACACTTTCATGGTTCTAATTAACCATATATTACCAATGACACGGACTCCATGTTTAGTTATTAATGGTGTTTCAAAAACAATATTTGGAAGAATGCTTGGTCATCTGTTTTCTGTGGCGTAGTGAACCTGGGGCAGAGGGTGCTCCCGGGTGTGAGCGCAGTATCGACGGTCAACGTACACACCAAGCGGATAACATCGTATAAAGTGAATGCAATTACGTCTTTCAGTTACGGCAATCAGTTTGAACCAGAAAGGTGTTCATTCTGCCAGTCAGGAATCACTGCGATTGGAGAAATTAAGGCACACGGGGCTCACTAGAAGAGTCAAACGGGAGTCCGAAACCTCGTGGAGGCCCTCGGGTGCCAGAATGGAGATTGCCGTAGCTCTTAACGATTGCTGCGGTGACATGGAGGGGCAAATTGTGAGGAGTCCGTTGATCCGAATTTATCACCAGAAACCAGAGGGGATGCGGGCAGTTGCTTCACCAAATCTTGGCGTAAAAGCATTCGTGGAGGAATGCATGGTGCATGCATAAAATGGGGAGTGCGTGTTCCGAGAAGGATATGATGGCGGGACATAATGTCCTCTTAAAGCGATTCACACAGTTTAAAAATAGCCGAGATGATGGAAAGAGGAAACCGAAGAACTCTACTGAACAGTGCCATTAATTGAACCTGACATAAGATGGTGCCTGACTGTGTTCTGACCCATTCTGTTCTGTGCGACATCTACTGGGAAGTTGTACATCACTTCGTGTTTCAAATGGATGTGTGCAACTGATAGCTTTATGTATAAAAATGCGTAGCAGTCCTATTAATTGGACAATGTGTTAACTGACACAATAGTGAAGAAGATGTCTGACTTTGTTCTGCCAAATTAGTTCCGTGTGGCTTCTGCTGGGAATATGTACATCACTACATGTTTCATATGGATTTGTGCAATCGATCGATTTGTGCATCCAAATGCACAACATCCCGTCACTATGTTACAAAATAGGAGTACATTATAAAATGTATGCTTTCTTACGCTCATCATGTTTGGATTGTGTTCTATAGCAGATTCTTCAAAATTTGTTGAAACAAGTTTGTGTTAAGTGAACTATATTGGGAGTAGTGTATAAAAAGGTGTCGATAAAGTTGCTTTTACAATGTTTTAGGGATCTTCTTAAGGTAAATACACAAATGATGACTGAAAACAGTGTTTTAAAAAATGCGTTACTTTTAACGTTTTGTAATTTTATAACTTTATTTCCATCATAGGCCATTTTAATTGTCATCGAAACGGGAGTTCGAAGAAACAAATCCAATATCTTTTACTCTAAATGATGGGCAACACACATAATTATTGCATTCGCAGTACAAAATAAAACAGTTACACTGATGCAATATATTTTAATAATTTATTGACAATAATGTTATTATGCTCTTTATAGATCTACGTAAACCTTATGTAGATAGGAAAATACATAACCACCTATGCTATTTTAATATCGTACAGTATTGTATGCGATGTATGATGTTGTATTTATACTGCTTATGGAAATAGCAGCTGAATTTATGGTGCAAATAAAATGGTTTCATTATTGAATGTTTCTCGGCTTCAATAAGTTTGTGTTACCTAAACGTTTAATTAAAACTAAACTTTAAAATGTATAGCCAGATGTACCTAGTGAAAAAGGAACATGATAGTACCATAGGTGAGATTTCGTATGTTTTTGTATTCCAACAAAAACAATGTCAATCATTCAATATCATGTCATCGCCGGCTTCGACATTCGTGCATGGAGAGCTAGTGTTTTTTCTTTTAAATCAATCCGTCTTTCATGAGCTGTCGCTATGTTCACTCTCTGTTTATTCCATTTATTTTCTGTTTTTTATTTGCTGAATCTGTGACATAAACAACAGCTGGTCCACGTTGCCTTTTGATAATTTTATCGGTCACGATTCATTAGCATGGCTGTGGCTAATTCAAATGCACACATGTTGATGACGTTTTTATTGCATCTATTAAATCGAAGTCTGACGGACAGTCCCGAATATTCATGACCATGCCTTATACGGATCGTGAAGGTGGGGCCAAAGTGGAAAGACATTTTTTCTATATATTGTCAGGGTCATTAGTGATTAATAAAACATAATTCTAATGAAATAAAGGCATATAATTATATGAAATAATGATATTAACAGGATTATTTAATAATTGCGTACATTACAAAGAGATTAAAATTGTCAAAGAATCGCTTTAACTAACACGATAAGAATGTCTTTCGGCGTAGCAGGAAATCATGAGAAACACTCTGGACCGCTTCCAGCAATAAATAGTGAGAGTTTCACTCATCACAAAGAATTGAAAGCCGACTAATTTAAAACAAATATATAACATCTTCGAACATTCTAGCACACCGATTTCAATGGAACCAAACTCCATTCAGAGGTCTGCGACTGCTAAATGTATATTCAAACACTTCTCCACAGCTGCTTCCTCTCGCCATACGGTGAAGCTGCATGTATTCCCAAATTTACGCTTCACGCTACACATTCTGATCACGATTGCGGCTTGATGCGAATACTTGTTCAGTCAATTAATGTTACTCCTATGCAAGTTTATCTGCAAGCGATAATGGGTCAAGAAACCAAAAGATCGCCCCAACGACTTGGCCCTCCACAGCTTAGAGAGGGCGACTGTAGGACGAATGAACTTCGAACAAATAATTATCAGTTTATGGCAACCAAAGCGAGAAAAGCGGTCTTGGTGTGAGATTCCCCTTCGGTGCCCACACTTGTTTATGTTTGCAGACTCATTGTTTTTTTGTGTGATTGATTTTACCATAAAAGGTTCACATCGATTAAAAAGGGAACTTTTCTTTTGGTATTCGCCAATAATAACCATTTGCAATAATGTGTCAGATGTACAGTTCACAGCCTGGTAACACTGCCATTTGGAAGTCACTCTGAACGAGTGACATCGACGCGCTATGGCAGCTACAGTGTTGTTATTCACTCTCTACAGGCTTGTTTTTTTAACATTAACAAAACATTATAAAGGTCGCGCTATAAACAGTGGCCTGAGACACGAATCGGACGAGTTGGCAAACGAACATCTGTGGGATCAACGCTCGCTAAGATGTGTCACAGCTGTATGTGGGTCAAGTCAACTCGTTCAAGGACACTACGGAGCTCGACCTGCCGCCGAGTGCCACGGCTCTAAGGAAGATCGGGAAGGGTGGAAACGAGGTGTGTGTGTGTGTGTGTGTGTGTGTGTGTGTGTGTGTGTGTGTGTGTGTGTGTGTGTGTGTGGTGTGTGTGTGTGTGTGTGTGTGAGTGTGTGTGAGTGTGTGTGTGTGTGTGTGTGTGTGTGTGTGTGTGTGTGTGTGTGTGTGTGTGTGTGTGTGTGTGTGTGTGTGTGTGTGTGTGTGTGTGTGTGTGTGTGTGTGTGTGTGTGTGTGTGTGGTATATCTGTGTGTGTCTGTGTGTGTGCGTGTGCATGTGCGTGTGCGTGAGTGTGCTTGTGTGTGCATGCGTCCTTGCGTGCGTGTGTGTGTGTTCACTTTGCTGAACCACGTTGTGTGCGACAGTATAGAATCAATATTCATAACTTCACAAGATTGTAGTTTTTGCGCGCCCAATAGTGGATGCACATTTTCCATCTATAATGATCCAGAATTCCTTAAATGAAATATTTTTGTGTAATTAATTCATACTTGGAAGATTATTATGTTTAATCGTATGTCAGGTGTATCAGGAATACATTTTAAACATATGCACCTTTGCTATCTGCAACGCCTCAGGTTTCTCTTACATGATCATATATACCGGTTTTTGCACACTTTTACGTGTCTCCATGATACCTGTCTAAATTTCCTGTCTTTGCTAAAAACACACTTTTCAAAAACCATTTCCCTCATGATTTGGCTATATAGTGTAGTAACTTTGTTTACCTACGTGGTGCCTTACTTTTCACAGTGTATTTGATCGTACCATGTTTGTGACTGCTTTGTCCAGCTCCGTGTTTACAATACAACCGGGACTGCACTATAGTATCACAGAACCTGTTTACATTTTAACCTATGCTAGGGCGACACGACCTGCGAAATGGGCGTCGTAACCGTGTCAATATATTGCTTTCAAGGGTCGACGGTATTGTCGACAAGTGCTGATATTAGGAATGCGGTCAGTCCGCGGTCCATGGCGATTGTCAACCACAAATCTCGGTAAATATTCGAAAATAGAACACTCCTTCGACTGGAGACATTGTTCCTGGACAAAAGACGAAAACAGCACGGCACTTACTCGACAGAATACATTGTTATTGGACAAGAGTCTAGCATACAGCAGAAACAATCGGACAGTAGACATTCTTATTGGACAAGTGTCTATTGCATCACAACATTAACTCGACAGTAGTCATTCTTTCTGGAAGAAAAGTCTAGTATACCGCACCAACAACTGCATAGTAGACACTGTTTCTATCCAAGAGTCTAGCATACAGCACCACCAGCCGGACAGTAGACATTGTTGTTGGACAAGTGTCTGTAGCATATTACAATGTTAATAAGACGGTATACATTATTCTTGGACAAAACGTCGAGTAGACCGCATAATTATCGCCTAATTATCGATGTAATTTTATTATTGTTATTTAATCATCGTCATAATAAAAACACACATTTTGTATTCACATTAATCTGATATAATATCACCGTTATCTTCACAAAGGTCGTTTAAAACACAGATTTACATGTACAATAACACGAAACTCGTAAAATTAACTACTTAAAAGACTATGTTGTATAATGCAGTAAATGTATTTAAAAACACTAAATATATTAAAGGTAACACAGTGTTCATGGACAAATGCATGTGAATTTAGAAATGCCTGAAACAATAAGCGACACTAGTTGAACCATCCACAATGGCCAATTAACTAGTGTATGATGCAAATTAATGGAGCATATCATCTTGTCCCATGCAGACCCGAACAACATGTCGGACATTACCCGGAAATCGGGGCTACCACATTATCCAGAAGAAAAAGGACATTCATGTGAAACCCTCTAGGTTTCATTGATGAGACATTTCCAAGACCTTCGATAAAGTGAGCCACTGTTTGCTAACCCACAATCTGCGATGGTATGGGATCCACAACAACATCAATTACGGGATCCAAAGATTCGTCCGGGTCAAAGTTCAAGCCGTGGTGGTCTAAGGTCGCCTAGTCCAGTTTCAAGTTGGTCGACTCGTGAGTGCAACAGGGCTCAGTACTCGTGACCTGCCCCCCCCCCTCTCTCTTTTATTAACGACATGCAGATGACACAATCTGTCGTCCCCCAGTAAAAACAAAAAGAGACTAAGAAAACCTATCTATCAATATATATATATATATATCTCGCGCGCGCGCGCGCTCTCTCTCTCTCTCTGTC
>CAXEFP010001289.1:2500-74633 GCA_963995525.1 Escarpia spicata | reverse complement strand
CAATAATCCAAATGAGGTAATACCATAGTGTTATATAATGTAACATCCCATAGAGTACTACAATAATCCAAATGAGGTAATACCATAGTGTTATATAATGTAACATCCCATAGAGTACTACAATAATCCAAATGAAGTAATACCATAGTGTCATATAATGTAACATCCCATAGAGTACTACAATAATCCAAATGAGGTAATACCATAGTGTTATATAATGTAACATCCCATAGAGTACTACAATAATCCAAATGAGGTAATACCATAGTGTCATATAATGTAACATCCCATAGAGTATTACAATAATCCAAATGAGGTAATACCATAGTGTCATATAATGTAACATCCCATAGAGTACTACAATAATCCAAATGAGGTAATACCATAGTGTCATATAATGTAACATCCCATACAATACCACAATAATCCAAATGAGGTAATACCACAGTGTTATATAATGTAACATCCCATAGAGTACTACAATAATCCAAATGAAGTAATATCATAATGTCATATAATGTAACATCCCATAGAGTACTACAATAATCCAAATGAGGTAATACCATATTGTTATATATTGTAACATCCCATAGAGTACTACAATAATCCAAATGAGGTAATACCATAGTGTTATATAATGTAACATCCCATAGAGTATTACAATAATCCAAATGAGGTAATACCATAGTGTCATATAATGTAACATCCCATAGAGTACTACAATAATCCAAATGAGGTAATACCATATTGTTATATATTGTAACATCCCATAGAGTACTACAATAATCCAAATGAGGTAATACCATAGTGTTATATAATGTAACATCCCATACAGTACCACAATAATCCAAATGAGGTAATACCACAGTGTTATATAATGTAACATCCCATAGAGTACTACAATAATCCAAATCAGGTAATACCATAGTGTTATATAATGTAACATCCCATAGAGTACTACAATAATCCAAATGAGGTAATACCATAGTGTTATATAATGTAACATCCCATAGAATACTACAATAATCCAAATGAGGTAATACCACAGTGTTATATAGTGTAACATCCCATAGAGTACTACAATAATCCAAATGAAGTAATACCATAGTGTCATATAATGTAACATCCCATAGAGTATTACAATAATCCAAATGAGGTAATACCATAGTGTTATATAATGTAACATCCCATAGAGTATTACAATAATCCAAATGAGGTAATACCATAGTGTTATATAATGTAACATCCCATAGAGTATTACAATAATCCAAATGAGGTAATACCATAGTGTTATATAATGTAACATCCCATAGAGTATTACAATAATCCAAATGAGGTAATACCATAGTGTCATATAATGTAACATCCCATAGAGTACTACAATAATCCAAATGAAGTAATACCATAGTGTCATATAATGTAACATCCCATAGAGTACTACAATAATCCAAATGAGGTAATACCATAGTGTTATATAATGTAACATCCCATAGAGTACTACAATAATCCAAATGAGGTAATACCATAGTGTCATATAATGTAACATCCCATAGAGTATTACAATAATCCAAATGAGGTAATACCATAGTGTCATATAATGTAACATCCCATAGAGTACTACAATAATCCAAATGAGGTAATACCATAGTGTCATATAATGTAACATCCCATACAATACCACAATAATCCAAATGAGGTAATACCACAGTGTTATATAATGTAACATCCCATAGAGTACTACAATAATCCAAATGAAGTAATATCATAATGTCATATAATGTAACATCCCATAGAGTACTACAATAATCCAAATGAGGTAATACCATATTGTTATATATTGTAACATCCCATAGAGTACTACAATAATCCAAATGAGGTAATACCATAGTGTTATATAATGTAACATCCCATACAGTACCACAATAATCCAAATGAGGTAATACCACAGTGTTATATAATGTAACATCCCATAGAGTACTACAATAATCCAAATGAGGTAATACCATAGTGGTATATAATGTAACATCCCATACAGTACTACAATAATCCAAATGAGGTAATACCATAGTGTTATATAATGTAACATCCCATAGAATACTACAATAATCCAAATGAAGTAATACCATAGTGTCATATAATGTAACATCCCATAGAGTACTACAATAAACCAAATGAGGTAATACCATAGTGTTATATAATGTAACATCCCATAGAGTATTACAATAATCCAAATGAGGTAATACCATAGTGTCATATAATGTAACATCCCATAGAGTACTACAATAATCCAAATGAGGTAATACCATATTGTTATATATTGTAACATCCCATAGAGTACTACAATAATCCAAATGAGGTAATACCATAGTGTTATATAATGTAACATCCCATACAGTACCACAATAATCGAAATGAGGTAATACCACAGTGTTATATAATGTAACATCCCATAGAGTACTACAATAATCCAAATGAGGTAATACCATAGTGTTATATAATGTAACATCCCATACAGTACTACAATAATCCAAATGAGGTAATACCATAGTGTTATATAATGTAACATCCCATAGAATACTACAATAATCCAAATGAGGTAATACCATAGTGTTATATAATGTAACATCCCATACAGTACTACAATAATCCAAATGAGGTAATGCCACAGTGTTATATAATGTAACATCCCATAGAGTACTACAATAATCCAAATGAGGTAATACCATAGTGTTATATAATGTAACATCCCATAGAGTACTACAATAATCCAAATGAGGTAATACCATATTGTTATATAATGTAACATCCCATAGAGTACTACAATAATCCAAATGAGGTAATACCATAGTGTTATATAATGTAACACCCCATAGAGTACTACAATAATCCAAATGAGGTAATACCACAGTGTTATATAATGTAACATCCCATAGAGTACTACAATAATCCAAATGAGGTAATACCATAGTGTTATATAATGTAACATCCCATAGAGTACTACAATAATCCAAATGAGGTAATACCATAGTGTTATATAATGTAACATCCAATAGAGTACTACAATAATCCAAATGAGGTAATACCATAGTGTTATATAATGTAACATCCCATAGAGTACAACAATAATCCAAATGAGGTAATACCATAGTGTTATATAATGTAACATCCCATAGAGTACTACAATAATCCAAATGAGGTAATACCACAGTATTATATAATGTAACATCCCATAGAGTACTACAATAATCCAAATGAGGTAATACCATAGTGTTATATATTGTAACAATCCATAGAGTATTACAATAATCCAAATGAGGTAATACCATAGTGTTATATAATGTAACATCCCATAGAATATTACAATAATCCAAATGAGGTAATACCATAGTGTTATATAATGTAACATCCCATAGAGTATTACAATATTCCAAATGAGGTAATACCATAGTGTTATATAATGTAACATCCCATAGAGTACTACAATAATCCAAATGAAGTAATACCATAGTGTCATATAATGTAACATCCCATAGAGTACTACAATAATCCAAATGAGGTAATACCATAGTGTTATATAATGTAACATCCCATAGAGTACTACAATAATCCAAATGAGGTAATACCATAGTGTTATATAATGTAACATCCCATAGAGTATTACAATAATCCAAATGAGGTAATACCATAGTGTCATATAATGTAACATCCCATAGAGTACTACAATAATCCAAATTAGGTAATACCATATTGTTATATATTGTAACATCCCATAGAGTACTACAATAATCCAAATGAGGTAATACCATAGTGTTATATAATGTAACATCCCATAGAATACTACAATAATCCAAAAGAGGTAATATCATAGTGTTATATAATGTAACATCCCATACAGTACCACAATAATCCAAATGAGGTAATACCACAGTGTTATATAATGTAACATCCCATAGAGTACTACAATAATCCAAATGAAGTAATACCATAGTGTCATATAATGTAACATCCCATAGAGTACTACAATAATCCAAATGAGGTAATACCATAGTGTTATATAATGTAACATCCCATAGAGTACTACAATAATCCAAATGAGGTAATACCATAGTGTTATATAATGTAACATCCCATAGAGTATTACAATAATCCAAATGAGGTAATACCATAGTGTCATATAATGTAAAATCCCATAGAGTACTACAATAATCCAAATGAGGTAATACCATATTGTTATATATTGTAACATCCCATAGAGTACTACAATAATCCAAATGAGGTAATACCATAGTGTTATATAATGTAACATCCCATACAGTACCACAATAACCCAAATGAGGTAATACCACAGTGTTATATAATGTAACATCCCATAGAGTACTACAATAATCCAAATGAGGTAATACAATAGTGTTATATAATGTAACATTCCATAGAGTACTACAATAATCCAAATGAGGTAATACCATAGTGTTATATAATGTAACATCCCATAGAGTACTACAATAATCCAAATGAGGTAATACCACAGTGTTATATAATGTAACATCCCATAGAGTACTACAATAATCCAAATGAGGTAATACCATAGTGTTATATATTGTAACATCCCATAGAGTATTACAATAATCCAAATGAGGTAATACCATAGTGTTATATAATGTAACATCCCATAGAGTATTACAATAATCCAAATGAGGTAATACCATAGTGTTATATAATGTAACATCCCATAGAGTATTACAATAATCCAAATGAGGTAATACCATAGTGTTATATAATGTAACATCCCATAGAGTACTACAATAATCCAAATGAAGTAATACCATAGTGTCATATAATGTAACATCCCATAGAGTACTACAATAATCCAAATGAGGTAATACCATAGTGTTATATAATGTAACATCCCATAGAGTATTACAATAATCCAAATGAGGTAATACCATAGTGTCATATAATGTAACATCCCATAGAGTACTACAATAATCCAAATGAGGTAATACCATATTGTTATATATTGTAACATCCCATAGAGTACTACAATAATCCAAATGAGGTAATACCATAGTGTTATATAATGTAACATCCCATAGAGTATTACAATAATCCAAATGAGGTAATACCATAGTGTCATATAATGTAACATCCCATAGAGTACTACAATAATCCAAATGAGGTAATACCATATTGTTATATATTGTAACATCCCATAGAGTACTACAATAATCCAAATGAGGTAATACCATAGTGTTATATAATGTAACATCCCATACAGTACCACAATAATCCAAATGAGGTAATACCACAGTGTTATATAATGTAACATCCCATAGAGTACTACAATAATCCAAATCAGGTAATACCATAGTGTTATATAATGTAACATCCCATAGAGTACTACAATAATCCAAATGAGGTAATACCATAGTGTTATATAATGTAACATCCCATAGAATACTACAATAATCCAAATGAGGTAATACCACAGTGTTATATAGTGTAACATCCCATAGAGTACTACAATAATCCAAATGAAGTAATACCATAGTGTCATATAATGTAACATCCCATAGAGTATTACAATAATCCAAATGAGGTAATACCATAGTGTTATATAATGTAACATCCCATAGAGTATTACAATAATCCAAATGAGGTAATACCATAGTGTTATATAATGTAACATCCCATAGAGTATTACAATAATCCAAATGAGGTAATACCATAGTGTTATATAATGTAACATCCCATAGAGTATTACAATAATCCAAATGAGGTAATACCATAGTGTCATATAATGTAACATCCCATAGAGTACTACAATAATCCAAATGAAGTAATACCATAGTGTCATATAATGTAACATCCCATAGAGTACTACAATAATCCAAATGAGGTAATACCATAGTGTTATATAATGTAACATCCCATAGAGTACTACAATAATCCAAATGAGGTAATACCATAGTGTCATATAATGTAACATCCCATAGAGTATTACAATAATCCAAATGAGGTAATACCATAGTGTCATATAATGTAACATCCCATAGAGTACTACAATAATCCAAATGAGGTAATACCATAGTGTCATATAATGTAACATCCCATACAGTACCACAATAATCCAAATGAGGTAATACCACAGTGTTATATAATGTAACATCCCATAGAGTACTACAATAATCCAAATGAAGTAATACCATAATGTCATATAATGTAACATCCCATAGAGTACTACAATAATCCAAATGAGGTAATACCATAGTGTTATATAATGTAACATCCCATAGAGTATTACAATAATCCAAATGAGGTAATACCATAGTGTCATATAATGTAACATCCCATAGAGTACTACAATAATCCAAATGAGGTAATACCATATTGTTATATATTGTAACATCCCATAGAGTACTACAATAATCCAAATGAGGTAATATCATAGTGTTATATAATGTAACATCCCATACAGTACCACAATAATCCAAATGAGGTAATACCACAGTGTTATATAATGTAACATCCCATAGAGTACTACAATAATCCAAATGAGGTAATACCATAGTGTTATATAATGTAACATCCCATACTGTACTACAATAATCCAAATAAGGTAATACCATAGTGTTATATAATGTAACATCCCATAGAATACTACAATAATCCAAATGAGGTAATACCATAGTGTTATATAATGTAACATCCCATACAGTACTACAATAATCCAAATGAGGTAATACCATAGTGTTATATAATGTAACATCCCATAGAGTACTACAATAATCCAAATGAGGTAATACCATAGTGTTATATAATGTAACATCCCATAGAGTATTACAATAATCCAAATGAGGTAATACCATAGTGTCATATAATGTAACATCCCATAGAGTACTACAATAATCCAAATGAGGTAATACCATATTGTTATATATTGTAACATCCCATAGAGTACTAAAATAATCCAAATGAGGTAATACCATAGTGTTATATAATGTAACATCCCATACAGCACCACAATAACCCAAATGAGGTAATACCACAGTGTTATATAATGTAACATCCCATAGAGTACTACAATAATCCAAATGAGGTAATACAATAGTGTTATATAATGTAACATTCCATAGAGTACTACAATAATCCAAATGAGGTAATACCATAGTGTTATATAATGTAACATCCCATAGAGTACTACAATAATCCAAATGAGGTAATACCACAGTGTTATATAATGTAACATCCCATAGAGTACTACAATAATCCAAATGAGGTAATACCATAGTGTTATATATTGTAACATCCCATAGAGTATTACAATAATCCAAATGAGGTAATACCATAGTGTTATATAATGTAACATCCCATAGAGTATTACAATAATCCAAATGAGGTAATACCATAGTGTTATATAATGTAACATCCCATAGAGTATTACAATAATCCAAATGAGGTAATACCATAGTGTTATATAATGTAACATCCCATAGAGTACTACAATAATCCAAATGAAGTAATACCATAGTGTCATATAATGTAACATCCCATAGAGTACTACAATAATCCAAATGAGGTAATACCATAGTGTTATATAATGTAACATCCCATAGAGTATTACAATAATCCAAATGAGGTAATACCATAGTGTCATATAATGTAACATCCCATAGAGTACTACAATAATCCAAATGAGGTAATACCATATTGTTATATATTGTAACATCCCATAGAGTACTACAATAATCCAAATGAGGTAATACCATAGTGTTATATAATGTAACATCCCATAGAGTATTACAATAATCCAAATGAGGTAATACCATAGTGTCATATAATGTAACATCCCATAGAGTACTACAATAATCCAAATGAGGTAATACCATATTGTTATATATTGTAACATCCCATAGAGTACTACAATAATCCAAATGAGGTAATACCATAGTGTTATATAATGTAACATCCCATACAGTACCACAATAATCCAAATGAGGTAATACCACAGTGTTATATAATGTAACATCCCATAGAGTACTACAATAATCCAAATGAGGTAATACCATAGTGTTATATAATGTAACATCCCATAGAGTACTACAATAATCCAAATGAGGTAATACCATAGTGTTATATAATGTAACATCCCATAGAATACTACAATAATCCAAATGAGGTAATACCACAGTGTTATATAGTGTAACATCCCATAAAGTACTACAATAATCCAAATGAAGGAATACCATAGTGTCATATAATGTAACATCCCATAGAGTATTACAATAATCCAAATGGGGTAATACCATAGTGTTATATAATGTAACATCCCATAGAGTATTACAATAATCCAAATGGGGTAATACCATAGTGTTATATAATGTAACATCCCATAGAGTATTACAATAATCCAAATGAGGTAATACCATAGTGTTATATAATGTAACATCCCATAGAGTATTACAATAATCCAAATGAGGTAATACCATAGTGTCATATAATGTAACATCCCATAGAGTACTACAATAATCCAAATGAAGTAATACCATAGTGTCATATAATGTAACATCCCATAGAGTACTACAATAATCCAAATGAGGTAATACCATAGTGTTATATAATGTAACATCCCATAGAGTACTACAATAATCCAAATGAGGTAATACCATAGTGTCATATAATGTAACATCCCATAGAGTATTACAATAATCCAAATGAGGTAATACCATAGTGTCATATAATGTAACATCCCATAGAGTACTACAATAATCCAAATGAGGTAATACCATAGTGTCATATAATGTAACATCCCATACAGTACCACAATAATCCAAATGAGGTAATACCACAGTGTTATATAATGTAACATCCCATAGAGTACTACAATAATCCAAATGAAGTAATACCATAGTGTCATATAATGTAACATCCCATAGAGTACTACAATAATCCAAATGAGGTAATACCATAGTGTTATATAATGTAACATCCCATAGAGTATTACAATAATCCAAATGAGGTAATACCATAGTGTCATATAATGTAACATCCCATAGAGTACTACAATAATCCAAATGAGGTAATACCATATTGTTATATATTGTAACATCCCATAGAGTACTACAATAATCCAAATGAGGTAATACCATAGTGTTATATAATGTAACATCCCATACAGTACCACAATAATCCAAATGAGGTAATACCACAGTGTTATATAATGTAACATCCCATAGAGTACTACAATAATCCAAATGAGGTAATACCATAGTGTTATATAATGTAACATCCCATACAGTACTACAATAATCCAAATGAGGTAATACCATAGTGTTATATAATGTAACATCCCATAGAATACAACAATAATCCAAATGAGGTAATACCATAGTGTTATATAATGTAACATCCCATAAAGTTCTACAATAATCCAAATGAGGTAATACCATAGTGTTATATAATGTAACATCCCATAGAGTATTACAATAATCCAAATGAGGTAATACCATAGTGTCATATAATGTAACATCCCATAGAGTACTACAATAATCCAAATGAGGTAATACCATATTGTTATATATTGTAACATCCCATAGAGTACTACAATAATCCAAGTGAGGTAATACCATAGTGTTATATAATGTAACATCCCATACAGTACCACAATAATCCAAATGAGGTAATACCACAGTGTTATATAATGTAACATCCCATAGAGTACTACAATAATCCAAATGAGGTAATACCATAGTGTTATATAATGTAACATCCCATAGAGTACTACAATAATCCAAATGAGGTAATACCATAGTGTTATATAATGTAACATCCCATAGAATACTACAATAATCCAAATGAGGTAATACCACAGTGTTATATAGTGTAACATCCCATAGAGTACTACAATAATCCAAATGAGGTAATACCATAGTGTTATATAGTGTAACATCCCATAGAGTATTACAATAATCCAAATGAGGTAATACCATAGTGTTATATAATGTAACATCCCATATAGTATTACAATAATCCAAATGAGGTAATACCATAGTGTTATATAATGTAACATCCCATAGAGTATTACAATAATCCAAATGAGGTAATACCATAGTGTTATATAATGTAACATCCCATAGAGTATTACAATAATCCAAATGAGGTAATACCATAGTGTTATATAATGTAACATCCCATAGAGTATTACAATAATCCAAATGAGGTAATACCATAGTGTTATATAATGTAACATCCCATAGAGTACTACAATAATCCAAATGAAGTAATACCATAGTGTCATATAATGTAACATCCCATAGAGTACTACAATAATCCAAATGAGGTAATACCATAGTGTTATATAATGTATCATCCCATAGAGTACTACAATAATCCAAATGAGGTAATACCATAGTGTTATATAATGTAACATCCCATAGAGTATTACAATAATCCAAATGAGGTAATACCATAGTGTCATATAATATAACATCCCATATAGTACTACAATAATCCAAATGAGGTAATACCATAGTGTCATATAATGTAACATCCCATAGAGTACTACAATAATCCAAATGAGGTAATACCATAGTGTTATATAATGTAACATCCCATACAGTACTACAATAATCCAAATGAGGTAATGCCACAGTGTTATATAATGTAACATCCCATAGAGTACTACAATAATCCAAATGAGGTAATACCATAGTGTTATATAATGTAACATCCCATAGAGTACTACAATAATCCAAATGAGGTAATACCATATTGTTATATAATGTAACATCCCATAGAGTACTACAATAATCCAAATGAGGTAATACCATAGTGTTATATAATGTAACACCCCATAGAGTACTACAATAATCCAAATGAGGTAATACCACAGTGTTATATAATGTAACATCCCATAGAGTACTACAATAATCCAAATGAGGTAATACCATAGTGTTATATAATGTAACATCCCATAGAGTACTACAATAATCCAAATGAGGTAATACCATAGTGTTATATAATGTAACATCCAATAGAGTACTACAATAATCCAAATGAGGTAATACCATAGTGTTATATAATGTAACATCCCATAGAGTACAACAATAATCCAAATGAGGTAATACCATAGTGTTATATAATGTAACATCCCATAGAGTACTACAATAATCCAAATGAGGTAATACCACAGTATTATATAATGTAACATCCCATAGAGTACTACAATAATCCAAATGAGGTAATACCATAGTGTTATATATTGTAACAATCCATAGAGTATTACAATAATCCAAATGAGGTAATACCATAGTGTTATATAATGTAACATCCCATAGAATATTACAATAATCCAAATGAGGTAATACCATAGTGTTATATAATGTAACATCCCATAGAGTATTACAATATTCCAAATGAGGTAATACCATAGTGTTATATAATGTAACATCCCATAGAGTACTACAATAATCCAAATGAAGTAATACCATAGTGTCATATAATGTAACATCCCATAGAGTACTACAATAATCCAAATGAGGTAATACCATAGTGTTATATAATGTAACATCCCATAGAGTACTACAATAATCCAAATGAGGTAATACCATAGTGTTATATAATGTAACATCCCATAGAGTATTACAATAATCCAAATGAGGTAATACCATAGTGTCATATAATGTAACATCCCATAGAGTACTACAATAATCCAAATTAGGTAATACCATATTGTTATATATTGTAACATCCCATAGAGTACTACAATAATCCAAATGAGGTAATACCATAGTGTTATATAATGTAACATCCCATAGAATACTACAATAATCCAAAAGAGGTAATACCATAGTGTTATATAATGTAACATCCCATACAGTACCACAATAATCCAAATGAGGTAATACCACAGTGTTATATAATGTAACATCCCATAGAGTACTACAATAATCCAAATGAAGTAATACCATAGTGTCATATAATGTAACATCCCATAGAGTACTACAATAATCCAAATGAGGTAATACCATAGTGTTATATAATGTAACATCCCATAGAGTACTACAATAATCCAAATGAGGTAATACCATAGTGTTATATAATGTAACATCCCATAGAGTATTACAATAATCCAAATGAGGTAATACAATAGTGTTATATAATGTAACATCCCATACAGTACCACAATAACCCAAATGAGGTAATACCACAGTGTTATATAATGTAACATCCCATAGAGTACTACAATAATCCAAATGAGGTAATACAATAGTGTTATATAATGTAACATTCCATAGAGTACTACAATAATCCAAATGAGGTAATACCATAGTGTTATATAATGTAACATCCCATAGAGTACTACAATAATCCAAATGAGGTAATACCACAGTGTTATATAATGTAACATCCCATAGAGTACTACAATAATCCAAATGAGGTAATACCATAGTGTTATATATTGTAACATCCCATAGAGTATTACAATAATCCAAATGAGGTAATACCATAGTGTTATATAATGTAACATCCCATAGAGTATTACAATAATCCAAATGAGGTAATACCATAGTGTTATATAATGTAACATCCCATAGAGTATTACAATAATCCAAATGAGGTAATACCATAGTGTTATATAATGTAACATCCCATAGAGTACTACAATAATCCAAATGAAGTAATACCATAGTGTCATATAATGTAACATCCCATAGAGTACTACAATAATCCAAATGAGGTAATACCATAGTGTTATATAATGTAACATCCCATAGAGTATTACAATAATCCAAATGAGGTAATACCATAGTGTCATATAATGTAACATCCCATAGAGTACTACAATAATCCAAATGAGGTAATACCATATTGTTATATATTGTAACATCCCATAGAGTACTACAATAATCCAAATGAGGTAATACCATAGTGTTATATAATGTAACATCCCATAGAGTATTACAATAATCCAAATGAGGTAATACCATAGTGTCATATAATGTAACATCCCATAGAGTACTACAATAATCCAAATGAGGTAATACCATATTGTTATATATTGTAACATCCCATAGAGTACTACAATAATCCAAATGAGGTAATACCATAGTGTTATATAATGTAACATCCCATACAGTACCACAATAATCCAAATGAGGTAATACCACAGTGTTATATAATGTAACATCCCATAGAGTACTACAATAATCCAAATCAGGTAATACCATAGTGTTATATAATGTAACATCCCATAGAGTACTACAATAATCCAAATGAGGTAATACCATAGTGTTATATAATGTAACATCCCATAGAATACTACAATAATCCAAATGAGGTAATACCACAGTGTTATATAGTGTAACATCCCATAGAGTACTACAATAATCCAAATGAAGTAATACCATAGTGTCATATAATGTAACATCCCATAGAGTATTACAATAATCCAAATGAGGTAATACCATAGTGTTATATAATGTAACATCCCATAGAGTATTACAATAATCCAAATGAGGTAATACCATAGTGTTATATAATGTAACATCCCATAGAGTATTACAATAATCCAAATGAGGTAATACCATAGTGTTATATAATGTAACATCCCATAGAGTATTACAATAATCCAAATGAGGTAATACCATAGTGTCATATAATGTAACATCCCATAGAGTACTACAATAATCCAAATGAAGTAATACCATAGTGTCATATAATGTAACATCCCATAGAGTACTACAATAATCCAAATGAGGTAATACCATAGTGTTATATAATGTAACATCCCATAGAGTACTACAATAATCCAAATGAGGTAATACCATAGTGTCATATAATGTAACATCCCATAGAGTATTACAATAATCCAAATGAGGTAATACCATAGTGTCATATAATGTAACATCCCATAGAGTACTACAATAATCCAAATGAGGTAATACCATAGTGTCATATAATGTAACATCCCATACAGTACCACAATAATCCAAATGAGGTAATACCACAGTGTTATATAATGTAACATCCCATAGAGTACTACAATAATCCAAATGAAGTAATACCATAATGTCATATAATGTAACATCCCATAGAGTACTACAATAATCCAAATGAGGTAATACCATAGTGTTATATAATGTAACATCCCATAGAGTATTACAATAATCCAAATGAGGTAATACCATAGTGTCATATAATGTAACATCCCATAGAGTACTACAATAATCCAAATGAGGTAATACCATATTGTTATATATTGTAACATCCCATAGAGTACTACAATAATCCAAATGAGGTAATACCATAGTGTTATATAATGTAACATCCCATACAGTACCACAATAATCCAAATGAGGTAATACCACAGTGTTATATAATGTAACATCCCATAGAGTACTACAATAATCCAAATGAGGTAATACCATAGTGTTATATAATGTAACATCCCATACTGTACTACAATAATCCAAATAAGGTAATACCATAGTGTTATATAATGTAACATCCCATAGAATACTACAATAATCCAAATGAGGTAATACCATAGTGTTATATAATGTAACATCCCATACAGTACTACAATAATCCAAATGAGGTAATACCATAGTGTTATATAATGTAACATCCCATAGAGTACTACAATAATCCAAATGAGGTAATACCATAGTGTTATATAATGTAACATCCCATAGAGTATTACAATAATCCAAATGAGGTAATACCATAGTGTCATATAATGTAACATCCCATAGAGTACTACAATAATCCAAATGAGGTAATACCATATTGTTATATATTGTAACATCCCATAGAGTACTAAAATAATCCAAATGAGGTAATACCATAGTGTTATATAATGTAACATCCCATACAGCACCACAATAACCCAAATGAGGTAATACCACAGTGTTATATAATGTAACATCCCATAGAGTACTACAATAATCCAAATGAGGTAATACAATAGTGTTATATAATGTAACATTCCATAGAGTACTACAATAATCCAAATGAGGTAATACCATAGTGTTATATAATGTAACATCCCATAGAGTACTACAATAATCCAAATGAGGTAATACCACAGTGTTATATAATGTAACATCCCATAGAGTACTACAATAATCCAAATGAGGTAATACCATAGTGTTATATATTGTAACATCCCATAGAGTATTACAATAATCCAAATGAGGTAATACCATAGTGTTATATAATGTAACATCCCATAGAGTATTACAATAATCCAAATGAGGTAATACCATAGTGTTATATAATGTAACATCCCATAGAGTATTACAATAATCCAAATGAGGTAATACCATAGTGTTATATAATGTAACATCCCATAGAGTACTACAATAATCCAAATGAAGTAATACCATAGTGTCATATAATGTAACATCCCATAGAGTACTACAATAATCCAAATGAGGTAATACCATAGTGTTATATAATGTAACATCCCATAGAGTATTACAATAATCCAAATGAGGTAATACCATAGTGTCATATAATGTAACATCCCATAGAGTACTACAATAATCCAAATGAGGTAATACCATATTGTTATATATTGTAACATCCCATAGAGTACTACAATAATCCAAATGAGGTAATACCATAGTGTTATATAATGTAACATCCCATAGAGTATTACAATAATCCAAATGAGGTAATACCATAGTGTCATATAATGTAACATCCCATAGAGTACTACAATAATCCAAATGAGGTAATACCATATTGTTATATATTGTAACATCCCATAGAGTACTACAATAATCCAAATGAGGTAATACCATAGTGTTATATAATGTAACATCCCATACAGTACCACAATAATCCAAATGAGGTAATACCACAGTGTTATATAATGTAACATCCCATAGAGTACTACAATAATCCAAATGAGGTAATACCATAGTGTTATATAATGTAACATCCCATAGAGTACTACAATAATCCAAATGAGGTAATACCATAGTGTTATATAATGTAACATCCCATAGAATACTACAATAATCCAAATGAGGTAATACCACAGTGTTATATAGTGTAACATCCCATAAAGTACTACAATAATCCAAATGAAGGAATACCATAGTGTCATATAATGTAACATCCCATAGAGTATTACAATAATCCAAATGGGGTAATACCATAGTGTTATATAATGTAACATCCCATAGAGTATTACAATAATCCAAATGGGGTAATACCATAGTGTTATATAATGTAACATCCCATAGAGTATTACAATAATCCAAATGAGGTAATACCATAGTGTTATATAATGTAACATCCCATAGAGTATTACAATAATCCAAATGAGGTAATACCATAGTGTCATATAATGTAACATCCCATAGAGTACTACAATAATCCAAATGAAGTAATACCATAGTGTCATATAATGTAACATCCCATAGAGTACTACAATAATCCAAATGAGGTAATACCATAGTGTTATATAATGTAACATCCCATAGAGTACTACAATAATCCAAATGAGGTAATACCATAGTGTCATATAATGTAACATCCCATAGAGTATTACAATAATCCAAATGAGGTAATACCATAGTGTCATATAATGTAACATCCCATAGAGTACTACAATAATCCAAATGAGGTAATACCATAGTGTCATATAATGTAACATCCCATACAGTACCACAATAATCCAAATGAGGTAATACCACAGTGTTATATAATGTAACATCCCATAGAGTACTACAATAATCCAAATGAAGTAATACCATAGTGTCATATAATGTAACATCCCATAGAGTACTACAATAATCCAAATGAGGTAATACCATAGTGTTATATAATGTAACATCCCATAGAGTATTACAATAATCCAAATGAGGTAATACCATAGTGTCATATAATGTAACATCCCATAGAGTACTACAATAATCCAAATGAGGTAATACCATATTGTTATATATTGTAACATCCCATAGAGTACTACAATAATCCAAATGAGGTAATACCATAGTGTTATATAATGTAACATCCCATACAGTACCACAATAATCCAAATGAGGTAATACCACAGTGTTATATAATGTAACATCCCATAGAGTACTACAATAATCCAAATGAGGTAATACCATAGTGTTATATAATGTAACATCCCATACAGTACTACAATAATCCAAATGAGGTAATACCATAGTGTTATATAATGTAACATCCCATAGAATACAACAATAATCCAAATGAGGTAATACCATAGTGTTATATAATGTAACATCCCATAAAGTTCTACAATAATCCAAATGAGGTAATACCATAGTGTTATATAATGTAACATCCCATAGAGTATTACAATAATCCAAATGAGGTAATACCATAGTGTCATATAATGTAACATCCCATAGAGTACTACAATAATCCAAATGAGGTAATACCATATTGTTATATATTGTAACATCCCATAGAGTACTACAATAATCCAAGTGAGGTAATACCATAGTGTTATATAATGTAACATCCCATACAGTACCACAATAATCCAAATGAGGTAATACCACAGTGTTATATAATGTAACATCCCATAGAGTACTACAATAATCCAAATGAGGTAATACCATAGTGTTATATAATGTAACATCCCATAGAGTACTACAATAATCCAAATGAGGTAATACCATAGTGTTATATAATGTAACATCCCATAGAATACTACAATAATCCAAATGAGGTAATACCACAGTGTTATATAGTGTAACATCCCATAGAGTACTACAATAATCCAAATGAGGTAATACCATAGTGTTATATAGTGTAACATCCCATAGAGTATTACAATAATCCAAATGAGGTAATACCATAGTGTTATATAATGTAACATCCCATATAGTATTACAATAATCCAAATGAGGTAATACCATAGTGTTATATAATGTAACATCCCATAGAGTATTACAATAATCCAAATGAGGTAATACCATAGTGTTATATAATGTAACATCCCATAGCGTATTACAATAATCCAAATGAGGTAATACCATAGTGTTATATAATGTAACATCCCATAGAGTATTACAATAATCCAAATGAGGTAATACCATAGTGTTATATAATGTAACATCCCATAGAGTACTACAATAATCCAAATGAAGTAATACCATAGTGTCATATAATGTAACATCCCATAGAGTACTACAATAATCCAAATGAGGTAATACCATAGTGTTATATAATGTATCATCCCATAGAGTACTACAATAATCCAAATGAGGTAATACCATAGTGTTATATAATGTAACATCCCATAGAGTATTACAATAATCCAAATGAGGTAATACCATAGTGTCATATAATATAACATCCCATATAGTACTACAATAATCCAAATGAGGTAATACCATAGTGTCATATAATGTAACATCCCATAGAGTACTACAATAATCCAAATGAGGTAATACCATAGTGTTATATAATGTAACATCCCATAGAGAACTACAATAATCCAAATTAGGTAATACCATAGTGTCATATAATGTAACCCGACTCGAGAGATGAATAAATGGAGTAGTACGTTTCAATACACCGAGTGATCTGTTGATTTTATGTATAACATTTTCTACATGTGTGTTAAATGTGAGATCCTGATCAATAGTGACATTAAATATTTATAGGATTCAGCCTGTTCAATTAAATGTTTTGACCTTGTAGAGATAGATCTAGAAGATATATCACCACTTTGATTTCGTAATTATTGTGTTATATCTCCTAGAAGATATATCACCACTTTGATTTCGTTATTATTGTGTTATATCTCCTAGAAGATATATCACCACTTTGATATCGTTATTATTGTGTTATATATATCTCCTAGAAGATATATCACCACTTTGATTTCGTTATTATTGTGTTATATCTCCTAGAAGATATATCACCATTTTGATTTCGTTATTATTGTGTTATATCTCCTAGAAGATATATGTCCACATTGTTTTCGTTATTATTGTTATATATATATATATCCTAGAAGATATATCACCACTTTGATTTCGTAATTATTGTGTTATATCTCCTAGAAGATATATCACCACTTTGATTTCGTTATTATTGTGTTATATCTCCTAGAAGATATATCACCACTTTGATATCGTTATTATTGTGTTATATATATCTCCTAGAAGATATATCACCACTTTGATTTCGTTATTATTGTGTTATATCTCCTAGAAGATATATCACCATTTTGATTTCGTTATTATTGTGTTATATCTCCTAGAAGATATATCACCACTTTGATTTCGTTGTTATTTTGTTATATCTCCTAGAAGATATATCACCACTTTGATTTCGTTATTATTGTGTTATATATATCTCCTAGAAGATATATCACCACTTTGATTTCGTTATTATTGTGTTATATATATCTCTTCGAAAATATATCACCACTTTGATTTCGTTATTATTGTGTTGTATATATCTCTTCGAAGATATATCACCACTTTGATTTCGTTATTATTGTGTTATATCTCCTAGAAGATATATCACCATTTTGATTTCGTTATAATTGTGTTATATCTCCTAGCAGATACATCACCATTTTGATTTCGTTATTATTGTTATATATATATCCCGTAGAAGATATATCACCACTTTGTTTTCGTTATTATTGTGTTATATATATATCTCCTAGAAGATATATGACCACTTTGATTTTATTATTATTGTATTATATCTCTGATATATCTTCCGAAAACGTAGACTCTAAATTATTTTAAAAGACCAAAGACCGCACCTTTGGGGAAGAGTGTGAGAACACGGTTTAAAAAGTAACGACAGCAGGGAGGAAGGTAATTATGTGGGAGAAAAGGGTTTAAACAGTAACGACAGCAGGGAGGAAGGTATTATGTGTGAGAACAGGGTTTAAACAGTAACGACAGCACGGAGGAAGGTATTATGTGGGAGAACAGGGTTGAAAGAGGAACGACAACAGGGAGGAAGGTATTGTATGGGAGAAAAGGGTTCAAACGTTAACGCCAGCATGGAGGAAGGTATTATATGGGAGAACAGGGTTCAAACAGTAACGACAGCATGGAGGAAAGTATTATGTGGGAGAACGGGGTTGAAACAGTAACGACAGCATGGAGGAAGGTATTATGTGGGATAACGGGGTTGAAACTGTAACGACAGCATGGAGTAAGGTATTATGTGGGAGAACAGGGTTGAAACAGTAACGACAGCATGGAGGAAGGTATATTATGTGGGAGAACAGGGTTAAAACAGAACGACAGCTTGGAGTAAGGTATTATGTGGGAGAACAGGGTTGAAACAGTAACGACAGCATGGAGGAAGGTATTATGTGGGAGAACAGGGTTGAAACAGTAACGACAGCATCGAGGAAGGTATTATGTGGGAGAACAGGGTTGAAACAGTAACGACAGCATGGAGGAAGGTATTATGTGGGAGAACAGGGTTGAAACAGTAGCGACAGCATGGACGAAAGTATTATGTGGAAGAACAGGGTTGGAACAGTAACGACAGCATGGAGGAAGGTATTATGTGGGAGAACGGGGTTCAAACATTAACGACGGCATGGAGGAAGGTATTATGTGGGAGAACGGGGTTGAAACAGTAACGACAGCAAGAAGGAAGATATAATGTGGGAGAACAGTGTTGAAACAGTAACGACAGCATGGAGGAAGGTATTATGTGGGAGAACAGGGTTGAAACAGCAGCGACAGCATGGAGGAAGGTATTACGTGGGAGAACGGGGATGAAACAGTAAAGACAGCATGGAGGAAGGAATTATGTGGGAGAACAGGGTTGAAACAGTAACGACAACATGGAAGAAGGTATTATGTGGGAGAACAGGGTTGAAACAGTAGCGACAGCACGGAAGAAGGTACTATGTGTGAGAACGGGGTTGAAACAGTAACGACAGCATGGAGGAAGGTATGTGGGAGAACGGGGTTGAAACAGTAACGACAGCATGGAAGAAGGTATTACGTGTGAGAACGGGGTTGAAACATTAACGACAGCATGGAGGAAGGTATTATGTGGGAGAACGGGGTTGAAACAGTAACGACAGAATGGAGGAAGGTATTATGTGGGAGAATAGGGTTGAAACAGTAACGACAGCATAGAGGAAGGTATTATATGGGAGAACGGGGTTAAAACTGTAACGACAGCACGGAGCATGGTATTATGTGGGAGAACAGGGTTTAAACAGTAACGACAGCACGGAGGAAGGTATTATGTGGAAGAACGGGGTTAAAACAGTAATGACAGCATGGAGGAAGGTATTACGTGGGGAACAGGTTTGAAACAGTAACGACAGCACGGGGGAAGGTATTATGTGGGAGAACAGGGTTTAACCAGTAACGACAGCAGGGAGGAACGTATTATATGGGAGAACGGGGTTGAAACAGTAACGACAGCACGGAGGAAGGTATTATGTGGGAGAACAGGGTTTAAACAGTAAAGACAGCACGGAGGAAGTTATTATGTGAGTGAACAGGGTTGAAACAGTAACGACAGCAGGGAGGAAGGTATTATGTGGGAGAACCGTGTTGAAACAGTATGGACAGCATGGAGGAAGGTATTATGTGAGAGAACGGGGTTGAAACAGTAACGACAGCATGAAGGAAGGTATTATGTGGGAGAACAGGGTTGAAACAGTAACGACAGCACGGAGGAAGGTATTATATGGGAGAACGGGGTTGAAACAGTGACGACTGCAGGGAGGAAGGTATTATGTGGGAGAACAGGGTTGAAACAGTAACGACAGCATTGAGAAAGGTATATTATGTGGGAGAACAGGGTTGAAACAGTAACGACAGCATGGAGGAAGGTATTATGTGGGAGAACAGGGTTGAAACAGTAACGACAGCATGGAAGAAGGTATTATGTGTGAGAACGGTGTTGAAACATTAACGACAGCATGGAGGAAGGTATTATTTGGGAGAACGGGGTTGAAACAGTAACGACAGCAGGGAGGAAGGTATTATGTGAGAGAATAGGGTTGAAACAGTAACGACAGCATAGAGGAAGGTATTATGTGGAAGAACAGGGTTGAAACAGTAACGACAGTACGGAGGAAGGTATTATGTGGGAGAAAGGGGTTGAAACAGTAACGACAGCATGGAGGAAGGTATATTATGTGGGAGAACAGGGTTGAAACAGTAACGACAGCATGGAGTAAAGTATTATGTGGGAGAACAGGGTTGAAACAGCAACGACAGCAAGGTGGAAGGTATTGTGTGGGAGGACAGGGTTGAAAGAGTAACGACAGCACGGAGGAAGGTATTATGTGGGAGAACAGGTTTGAAACAGTAACGACAGCACGGAGGAAGGTATTATGTGGGAGAACGGGGTTGAAACAGTAACGACAGCATGGAGGAAGGTATTATGTAGGAGAACAGGGTTGAAAAAGTAACGACAGCAGGGAGGAAGGTATTATGTGGGAGAACTGGGTTTAAACAGTAACGACAGCAGGGAGGAAGGTATTATGTGGGAGAACGGGGTTGAAACAGTAACGACAGCATGTAGGAAGGTATTATATGGGAGAACGGGGTTGAAACAGTAACGACTGCAGGAAGGAAGGTATTATGTGGGAGAACAGGGTTCAAACAGTAACGACAGCATGGAGCAAAGTTTTATGTGGGAGAACGGGGTTGAAACAGTAACGACAGCATGGAGGAAGTTATTGTGTGGGAGAACGGGGTTGACATTGTAACGACAGCATGGAGTTAGGTATTATGTGGGAGAACAGGGTTGAAACAGTAACGACAGCATGGAGGAAGGTATATTATGTGGGAGAAAAGGGTTGAAACAGTAACGACAGCATTGAGTAAGGTATTGTGTGGGAGAACAGGGTTGAAACAGTAACGACAGCATGGAGGAAGGTATTATGTGCGAGAACGGGGTTGAAACAGTAACGACAGCATGGAGGAAGGTATTATGTGGGAGAACGGGGTTGAAATTGTAACGACAGCAGGGAGGAAGGTATTATGTGGGAGAACGGGGTTGAAACAGTAAAGACAGCATGGAGGAAGATATTATGTGGGAGAACGGGGTTGAAATTGTAACGACAGCACGGAGGAAGGTATTATGTGGGAGAACGGGGTTGAAACGGTAACGACAGCAGGGAGGAACGTATTATATGGGAGAACGGGGTTGAAACTGTAACGACAGAATAGAGGAAGGTATTATGTGGGAGAAATTGGTTGAAACAGTAACGACAGCATGGAGGAAGGTATTATGTGGGAGAACGGGATTAAAACAGTAACGACAGCATGGAGGAAGGTATTATGTGGGAGAACAGTGTTGAAACATTATCGATAGCATGGAGGAAGATATTATGTGGGAGAACGGGGTTGAAACAGTAACGAGAGAATGTTGGAAGGTATTATGTGGGAGAACAGGATTGAAACTGTAACGACAGCAGGGAGGAAGGTATTATGTGGGAGAACGGGGTTGAAACTGTAACGACAGCATGGAGGAAGGTATTATGTGGGAGAACGGGGTTGAAACAGTAACGACAGCAGGGAGGAAGGTATTATGTGGGAGAACAGGGTTTAAACAGTAACGACAGCACGGAGGAAGGTATTATGTGGGAGAACGGGGTTAAAACAGTAACGACCGCATAGAGGAAGGCATTATGTGGGAGAACAGGTTTGAAACAGTAACGACAGCACGGGGGAAGGTATTATGTGGGAGAACAGGGTTTTTTGTTTGTTTAAATGTTGTCGTTTGTACCAATTATACTGTTAAATTATGAAGTTACAAAACATTCTGCCTGTGAGTTTTTTCAATTGACCTTTTAGATTACTATTGGCATTTTATATTATTACAATAAATACGGTATTTAAAAAGGAATCATGGTGCAGTTAATGGCATTGAGTGATTGATACTACAGTCAGTTTCTGCCTATCTAAGACTAAGGCTACGGCTGACTGAGTGAATTATAATAAATATAAATAGTTCTTCCTCCCTTAATAGGCCTGTAAGTCTCAATTTAGTTACCGGAGTTGGCCCCGGTTCAACATTTTCTAATTAAATAAAGTAGGCTTTATTGTAAAAATTTAGACTCTACTGATCTTGTAAATATAATTAAGTTTTTACTTACGGTAGTTACGCCGTTGGCTTAGCCTTAGCTCTGGGTTTAACATTCTTTACTATTTATTATCTATATGATATAAAATGATATGGTTTTGGTCTATTATTTTCTACTAAATATGATAATAATCTAACATAATTATGTCACCATTATTCCTAATTGGTGTTTTCTGCTTGTCTTGTTCTGTTGTTGTAAGGGACATCGATTTTGTTTTATGCAAACCATTGAGATATAATCATTTTAATGTGCTTTTTCCTAATCACACTAAAATTCATCATTCTATTTCAATTTTGCATAGTCTGCCATGTCTTCATGTTTGTTATAATAGAAAGTTACTGCCAATCCCCCGCTCTACGCCTACATTGAAATTAGCAATACTTTTATTACTAGCAGGAGATGTAAGTCTCAATCCTGGGCCATCTGTTAGACGACACATTCGGGTGGCCACTACAAATGTTCGATCTGTACGAGATAAGACAGCCTCACATTGTGATTTATTAATTTCAAAGAAAATAAACATTCTAGCTGTAACTGAGACCTAGCTTAGACCACATGATACACATGCATGCATTGCTGACGTTTCCCCTTCTGGTTACACCTTTCACCATCGACCACGTTTAGTCGGCCGTGGAGGTGGTGTTGGCTTTTTTATATCACAGCAGTTCAAAGTTAAATTACATTCTAACCCTGAATACTCTAGTTTTGAGTCCATCTTTGCTGAAATTTCAGATTCTTCTTTCTCCGCACACTTTGTGTGTATCTATCGCCCTCCAGGACATCCTGCCAATTTCTTTGAAAACTTTCAGGATATGTTGGAAAATCTGGCAGTCATTCACTCAGAATTTTACATCCTTGGTGATTTTAATCTACATTTGGATATACCTTCTACAACTACAACTACGTTTGATGATATTCTGGCATCATTTGATTTGAAACAACATGTTACCTTTTCGACACATATACATGGCCATTGGCTTGACCTCTTGATAACCCGTTCAACTTGTAATAATATCCAAGCACCTACTGTTTCAGATGGGTTATCAGACCACCATAATGTCATTGCCAATATTAATGGTTCTATAGCCCCTTTACAATCGAAACACAATGTGTCTTACAGAGCCATTCATAGGATTGACATTACAGCTTTAATGGCTGATATCCTTATATCTGACCTTATCACAGATCCAAAAAAACATCTATCTGACTTATATAAACAGTACTGTCAAGTACTCAATGCACTACTTGACAAACATGCACCTATAAAATCCAAATGGGTGTCAGAAAGGCCACCGGCTCCATGGATGACTTCTGAAATTATACTATCTAAAAGGCGTCGTCGTTATTTAGAGCGTGTATGGCGCAAATCACGCTCGCCATTAGATAGATCGCGTTATTCAAAGCAATGTCACCTCTGTAACAGACAAATGGCTAAAGCTAAATCAGATTATTTGACAGATATGGTCATAAATAAGTCTGATAATCCGCGTCAGTTATGGAACTGCATCAATAACATTCTACACAGACGGCCTACTCCATCGTTACCTGATCATATGTCAATTAAGTCTCTATGTGATTCGTTCTCTAGTCACTTCAAGAATAAAATCAGTATCATTCGTTCTGCTTTCCCACATCATAATATAAGTAATGTCAGTGTGGACTTTCCACAAGTAAATTCTCAACTTGTATCATTTGAACCTGCAACAGTTGATGAAGTTAGGAAAATAATTATGTCCTCCCCAAATAAATCTTGTGCACTTGATCCATTTCCAACAATGCTGCTAAAAGCATGTCTCGATACACTAATTGGACCTATAACAAATATTATAAATGCATCACTTTGCTCTGGCTGTTTTCCTGATGATTTTAAATACGCCCATGTCACACCACTTCTTAAGAAGTCATCTCTGCCTAAGCAAGACCTAAACAGTTATAGACCTATTTCTAATCTCAGCTTCATTTCCAAAATACTAGAAAAGGTTGTAGCAAGTCGTCTAAGGTCTCACATTAGCACAAATGTGTTAACTAATGTGTCACAATCAGCATATAAGCAGTTTCATTCAACAGAGACTGCCCTTTTAAAGGTTCATAATGACATTACCTTGAACATTAATAATGGTAAAGTGACTGCACTTACCTTACTAGATCTCTCTGCCGCGTTTGACACGATTGATCACAGCATTCTCATTGAACGCCTATTAAAGTGGTACGGCATATCTGGCACAGCTCTAAACTGGTTTTCTTCGTATCTAACTGATAGATACCAAACTATAAAGATTGGGAACTGCTTTTCAGCTGCACTGCCGGCTTTATTTGGTGTTCCCCAGGGTTCTGTTCTTGGGCCTTTGCTTTTTACTCTTTACACCACGCCACTAAGCTCTGTTATACAAAAACATAACTTAGATCATCATCTTTATGCTGATGACACTCAGATTTACATTTCGTTGGCTACCCCGGATACAAATCGCTCCCTTAACCAACTTATTGATTGCCTTCAAGATATCTTCCATTGGATGACTGACAGCAAGTTGAAATTAAATGCAAATAAAACTGAATTGATCATTATTGGTACTCGAATGCAGTGTTGTAAACTGGATGGTTTTTTCCCTACGCGTATTTTGAATCAGTACATCACGCCAGCAACCTCGGTGCGTAATCTAGGAGTAATCTTTGATAGAAACTTCAATTTCCGACAACATATATCTCAAACATGTCGCTGCTGTTTTTATCATATTCGTGATCTTCGCCGTATTCGCCGGTATATGTCATTTTCTGTTGCTAAGACTATTGCAACAGCGCTTGTTAGCAGCAGAATTGACTATTGCAATTCCCTCCTTTATAATATCGCTAGCAAGGATATAACAAAACTTCAGCGTGTCCAAAATTGTCTAGCAAGAGTAGCTACAAGATCTCCTCGTTTTTCTCGCTCTGTGCCACTTTTGAAGTCTTTACATTGGCTTCCTGTACGATATCGTATAATTTTTAAGATCTGTACCATTACATATCAGGCACTGTCCAATAAGCAACCATCTTATTTGCATTTATTGCTTACTCCTGTAAGAAAATCTATCCAGCTTCGATCATCTAGTTCTGACCTACTTTTTGTTCCTAGAGCCAACACTAACATTGGAACTAGGGCTTTTTCTGTTGCTGCACCAACTCTTTGGAATATGCTTCCTCTTAGTGTTAGATCAGTTGAAAATATTACAAAATTCCGTCGTCATATAAAAACGTATCTTTACAACCTTGCTTATCCACCTTAGCTCCCTAGCGCCTTGACCCATCTGTTGACAACTGCAAAACTACTTATGGACTTTGAGATTGACCAACCCTTTTGTTTTGATGCGCCTCGGAGCTTGGTTTCCAAGGATTTAGGCGCAATAGAAGTTATCTTATTATTATTATTATTAACCAGTAACGACAGCGGGGAGGAAGGTATTATATGGGAGAACGGGGTTGAAACAGTAACGACTGCATAGAAGAAGGTATTATGTGGGAGAACAGGGTTGAAACAGTAACGACAGCATGGAGGAAGGTATTATGTGGGAAAACGGGGTTGAAACAGTAAAGACAGCATGGAAGAAGGTATTATGTGGGTGAACAGGGTTCAAACAATAGCAACAGCATGGAAGAAGGTACTATGTGTGAGAACGGGGTTGAAACAGTAACGACAGCATGGAGGAAGGTATTATGTGTGAGAACGGGTTAGAAACACTAACAACAGCATGAAAGAAGGTATTATGTGTGAGAACAGGGTTGAAACAGTAACGACAGCATGGAGGAAGGTATTATGTGGGAGAAAAGGGTTTAAACAGTAACGACAGCACGGAGGAAGTTATTATGTGGGAGAACGGGGTTGAAACAGTAACGACAGCATGGAGGAAGGTATTATGTGGGAGAACAGGGTTGAAACATTAACGACAGCACGGGGAAGGTATTATGTGGGAGAACAGGGTTGAAACAGTAACGACAGCATGGAGAAAGGTATTATGTGGGAGAACAGGGATGAATCAGTAACGACAGCACGTGGAAGGTATTATGTGGGAGAACAGGGTTGAAACAGTAACGACAGCATGGAGGAAGGTATTATGTGGGAGAACAGGGTTGAAACAGTAACGACAGCATGGAGGAAGGTATTATGTGGGAGAACAGGGTTGAAACAGTAACGACAGCATGGAGGAAGGTAATATGTGGGAGAACAGGGTTGAAACAGTAACGACAGCACGGGGAAGGTATTATGTGGGAGAACAGGGTTAAAACTGTAACGACAGCATGGAGGAAGGTATTATGTGGGAGAACGTGGTTGAAACAGTAACGACAGCATGGAGGAAGGTATTATGTGCGAGAACGGGGTTGAAACAGTAACGACAGCATGGAGGAAGGTATTATGTGGGAGAACGGGGTTGAAATTGTAACGACAGCAGGGAGGAAGGTATTATGTGGGAGAACGGGGTTGAAACAGTAACGACAGCATGGAGGAAGGTATTATGTGGGAGAACACGGTTGAAATTGTAACGACAGCACGGAGGAAGGTATTATGTGGGAGAACGGGGTTGAAACGGTAACGACAGCATGGAGGAAGGTATTATGTGGGAGAATGGGGTTGAAACAGTAACGACATCACGGAGGAAGGTATTATGTGGGAGAAAGGGGTTGAAACAGTAACGACAGCATGGAGGAAGGTATTATGTGGGAGAACGGGATTAAAACAGTAACGACAGCATGGAGGAAGGTATTATGTGGGAGAACAGTGTTGAAACATTATCGATAGCATGGAGGAAGATATTATGTGGGAGAACGGGGTTGAAACAGTAACAAGAGAATGGAGGAAGGTATTATGTGGGAGAACAGGATTGAAACTGTAACGACAGCAGGGAGGAAGGTATAATGTGGGAGAACGGGGTTGAAACTGTAACGACAGCAGGGAGGAAGGTATTATGTGGGAGAACAGGGTTGAAACAGTAACGACAGCATGGAGGAAGGTATTATGTGGGAGAACGGGGTTGAAACAGAAACGACAGCAGGGAGGAAGGTATTATGTGGGAGAACAGGGTTGAAACAGTAACGACAGCATGGAGGAGGGTATATCATGTGGGAGAACAGGGTTGAAACAGTAACGACAGCATGGAGTAAGGTATTATGTGGGAGAACAGGGTTGAAACAGCAACGACAGCAAAGTGGAAGGTATTGTGTGGGAGAACAGGGTTGAAACAGTAACGACAGCACGGAGGAAGATATTATGTGGGAGAACAGGGTTGAAACAGTAACGACAGCAGGGAGGAAGGTATTATGTGGGAGAAAGGGGTTGAAACAGTAACGACAGCATGGAGGAAGGTATTATGTGGGAAAATGGGGTTGAAACAGTAACGACAGTACGGAGGAAGGTATTATGTGGGAGAAATGGGTTGAAACAGTAATGACAGGATGGAGGAAGGTATATTATGTGGGAGAACAGGGTTGAAACAGTAACGACAGCATGGAGTAAGGTATTATGTGGGAGAACAGTGTTGAAACAGCAACGACAGCAAGGTGGAAGGTATTGTGTGGGAGAACAGGGTTGAAACAGTAACGACAGCACGGAGGAAGGTATTATGTGGGAGAACAGGGTTTAAACAGTAACGACAGCACGGAGGAAGGTATTATGTGGGAGAACGGGGTTGAAACAGTAACGACAGCATGGAGGAAGGTATTATGTGGGAGAACAGGTTTTAAACAGTAACGATAGCACGGGGAAGGTATTATGTGGGAGAACTGGGTTTAAACAGTAATGACAGCAGGGAGAAAGGTATTATATGGGAGAACAGGGTTGAAACAGTAACGACAGCATGGAGGAAGGTATTATATGGGAGAACGGGGTTGAAACATTAACGACTGCAGGGAGGAAGGTATTATGTGGGAGAACAGGGTTGAAACAGTAACGACAGCATGGAGAAAGGTATATTATATAGGAGAACAGGGATGAAACAGTAACGACAGCATGGAGTAAGGTATTATGTGGGAGAACAGGGTTGAAACAGCAACGACAGCAAAGTGGAAGGTATTGTGTGGGAGAACAGGGTTGAAACAGTAACGACAGCACGGAGGAAGATATTATGTGGGAGAACAGGGTTGAAACAGTAACGACAGCAGGGAGGAAGGTATTATGTGGGAGAAAGGGGTTGAAACAGTAACGACAGCATGGAGGAAGGTATTATGTGGGAAAATGGGGTTGAAACAGTAACGACAGTACGGAGGAAGGTATTATGTGGGAGAAATGGGTTGAAACAGTAATGACAGGATGGAGGAAGGTATATTATGTGGGAGAACAGGGTTGAAACAGTAACGACAGCATGGAGTAAGGTATTATGTGGGAGAACAGTGTTGAAACAGCAACGACAGCAAGGTGGAAGGTATTGTGTGGGAGAACAGGGTTGAAACAGTAACGACAGCACGGAGGAAGGTATTATGTGGGAGAACAGGGTTTAAACAGTAACGACAGCACGGAGGAAGGTATTATGTGGGAGAACGGGGTTGAAACAGTAACGACAGCATGGAGGAAGGTATTATGTGGGAGAACAGGTTTTAAACAGTAACGATAGCACGGGGAAGGTATTATGTGGGAGAACTGGGTTTAAACAGTAATGACAGCAGGGAGAAAGGTATTATATGGGAGAACAGGGTTGAAACAGTAACGACAGCATGGAGGAAGGTATTATATGGGAGAACGGGGTTGAAACATTAACGACTGCAGGGAGGAAGGTATTATGTGGGAGAACAGGGTTGAAACAGTAACGACAGCATGGAGAAAGGTATATTATATAGGAGAACAGGGATGAAACAGTAACGACAGCATGGAGGAAGGTATTATGTGGGAGAACAGGGTTTAAACAGTAACGACAGCAGGGAGGAAGATGTTATATGGGAGAACGGGGTTGAAACTGTAACGACAGCAGGGAGGAAGGTATTATGTGCGAGAACGGGGTTGAAACAGTAACGACAGCACGGAGGAAGGTATTATGTGGGAGAACGTGGTTGAAACAGTAACGACAGCATGGAGGAAGGTATTATATGCGAGAACGGGGTTGAAACAGTAACGACAGCATGGAGGAAGGTATTATGTGGGAGAACGGGGTTGAAATTGTAACGACAGCAGGGAGGAAGGTATTATGTGGGAGAACGGGGTTGAAACAGTAACGACAGCATGGAGGAAGGTATTATGTGGGAGAACGGGGTTGAAACAGTAACGACATCAGGGTGGAAGGTATAATGTGGGAGAACGGGGTTAAAACTGTAACGACAGCATGGAGGAAGGTATTATGTGGGAGAATTGGGTTGAAACAGTAACGACAGCACGGAGGAAGGTATTATGTGGGAGAACGTGGTTGAAACAGTAACGACAGCATGGAGGAAGGTATTATGTGGGAGAACAGGGATGAATCAGTAACGACAGCACGTGGAAGGTATTATGTGGGAGAACAGGGTTGAAACAGTAACGACAGCATGGAGGAAGGTATTATGTGGGAGAACAGGGTTGAAACAGTAACGACAGCATGGAGGAAGGTATTATGTGGGAGAACAGGGTTGAAACAGTAACGACAGCATGGAGGAAGGTAATATGTGGGAGAACAGGGTTGAAACAGTAACGACAGCACGGGGAAGGTATTATGTGGGAGAACAGGGTTAAAACAGTAACGACAGCACGGAGCAAGGTATTATGTTGGAGAACAGGGTTTAAACAGTAACGACAGCACGGGGGAAGGTATTATGTGGGAGAACAGGGTTTAACCAGTAACGACAGCGGGGAGGAAGGTATTATATGGGAGAACGGGGTTGAAACTGTAACGACAGAATGGAGGAAGGTATTATGTGGGAGAACAGGATTGAAACAGTAACGACATCAGGGTGGAAGTTATAATGTGGGAGAACGGGGTTAAAACTGTAACGACAGCATGGAGGAAGGTATTATGTGGGAGAATTGGGTTGAAACAGTAACGACAGCACGGAGGAAGGTATTATGTGGGAGAACGTGGTTGAAACAGTAACGACAGCATTGAGGAAGGTATTATGTGCGAGAACGGGGTTGAAACAGTAACGACAGCATGGAGGAAGGTATTATGTGGGAGAACGGGGTTGAAATTGTAACGACAGCAGGGAGGAAGGTATTATGTGGGAGAACGGGGTTGAAACAGTAACGACAGCACGGAGGAAGGTATTATGTGGGAGAACGTGGTTGAAACAGTAACGACAGCATGGAGGAAGGTATTATGTGCGAGAACGGGGTTGAAACAGTAACGACAGCATGGAGGAAGGTATTATGTGGGAGAACGGGGTTGAAATTGTAACGACAGCATGGAGGAAGGTATTATGTGGGAGAACGGGGTTGAAACGGTAACGACAGCATGGAGGAAGGTATTATGTGGGAGAATTGGTTTGAAACAGTAACGACACCACGGAGGAAGGTATTATGTGGGAGAAAGGGGTTGAAACAGTAACGACAGCATGGAGGAAGTTATTATGTGGGAGAACGGGATTAAAACAGTAACGACAGCATGGAGGAAGGTATTATGTGGGAGAACAGTGTTGAAACATTATCGATAGCATGGAGGAAGATATTATGTGGGAGAACGGGGTTGAAACAGTAACTAGAGAATGGAGGAAGGTATTATGTGGGAGAACAGGATTGAAACTGTAACGACAGCAGGGAGGAAGGTATAATGTGGGAGAACGGGGTTGAAACTGTAACGACAGCAGGGAGGAAGGTATTATGTGGGAGAACAGGGTTGAAACAGTAACGACAGCAAGGAGGAAGGTATTATGTGGGAGAACGGGGTTGAAACAGTAACGACAGCAGGGAGGAAGATATTATGTGGGAGAACAGGGTTGAAACAGTAACCACAGCATGGAGGAAGGTATATTATATGGGTGAACAGGGTTGAAACAGTAACGACAGCATGGAGTAAGGTATTATGTGGGAGAACAGGGTTGAAACAGCAACGACAGCAAGGTGGAAGGTATTGTGTGGGAGAACAGGTTTGAAACAGTAACGACAGCACGGAGGAAGGTATTATGTGGGAGAACAGGGTTGAAACAGTAACGACAGCACGGAGGAAGGTATTATGTGCGAGAACGGGGTTGAAACAGTAACGACAGCATGGAGGAAGGTATTATGTGGGAGAACGGGGTTGAAATTGTAACGACAGCAGGGAGGAAGGTATTATGTGGGAGAACGGGGTTGAAACAGTAACGACAGCATGGAGGAAGGTATTATGTGGGAGAACGGGGTTGAAATTGTAACGACAGCACGGAGGAAGGTATTATGTGGGAGAACGGGGTTGAAACGGTAACGACAGCATGGAGGAAGGTATTATGTGGGAGAATTGGGTTGAAACAGTAACGACAGCACGGAGGAAGGTATTATGTGGGAGAACGTGGTTGAAACAGTAACGACAGCATGGAGGAAGGTACTATGTGGGAGAACAGGGATGAATCAGTAACGACAGCACGTGGAAGGTATTATGTGGGAGAACAGGGTTGAAACAGTAACGACAGCATGGAGGAAGGTATTATGTGGGAGAACAGGGTTGAAACAGTAACGACAGCATGGAGGAAGGTATTATGTGGGAGAACAGGGTTGAAACAGTAACGGCAGCATGGAGGAAGGTAATATGTGGGAGAACAGGGTTGAAACAGTAACGACAGCACGGGGAAGGTATTATGTGGGAGAACAGGGTTAAAACAGTAACGACAGCACGGAGCAAGGTATTATGTTGGAGAACAGGGTTTAAACAGTAACGACAGCACGGGGGAAGGTATTATGTGGGAGAACAGGGTTTAACCAGTAACGACAGCGGGGAGGAAGGTATTATATGGGAGAACGGGGTTGAACCTGTAACGACAGAATGGAGGAAGGTATTATGTGGGAGAACAGGATTGAAACAGTAACGACATCAGGGTGGAAGTTATAATGTGGGAGAACGGGGTTAAAACTGTAACGACAGCATGGAGGAAGGTATTATGTGGGAGAATTGGGTTGAAACAGTAACGACAGCACGGAGGAAGGTATTATGTGGGAGAACGTGGTTGAAACAGTAACGACAGCATGGAGGAAGGTATTATGTGCGAGAACGGGGTTGAAACAGTAACGACAGCATGGAGGAAGGTATTATGTGGGAGAACGGGGTTGAAATTGTAACGACAGCAGGGAGGAAGGTATTATGTGGGAGAACGGGGTTGAAACAGTAAAGACAGCATGGAGGAAGATATTATGTGGGAGAACGGGGTTGAAATTGTAACGACAGCACGGAGGAAGGTATTATGTGGGAGAACGGGGTTGAAACGGTAACGACAGCAGGGAGGAACGTATTATATGGGAGAACGGGGTTGAAACTGTAACGACAGAATAGAGGAAGGTATTATGTGGGAGAAATTGGTTGAAACAGTAACGACAGCATGGAGGAAGGTATTATGTGGGAGAACGGGATTAAAACAGTAACGACAGCATGGAGGAAGGTATTATGTGGGAGAACAGTGTTGAAACATTATCGATAGCATGGAGGAAGATATTATGTGGGAGAACGGGGTTGAAACAGTAACGAGAGAATGTTGGAAGGTATTATGTGGGAGAACAGGATTGAAACTGTAACGACAGCAGGGAGGAAGGTATTATGTGGGAGAACGGGGTTGAAACTGTAACGACAGCATGGAGGAAGGTATTATGTGGGAGAACGGGGTTGAAACAGTAACGACAGCAGGGAGGAAGGTATTATGTGGGAGAACAGGGTTTAAACAGTAACGACAGCACGGAGGAAGGTATTATGTGGGAGAACGGGGTTAAAACAGTAACGACCGCATAGAGGAAGGCATTATGTGGGAGAACAGGTTTGAAACAGTAACGACAGCACGGGGGAAGGTATTATGTGGGAGAACAGGGTTTTTTGTTTGTTTAAATGTTGTCGTTTGTACCAATTATACTGTTAAATTATGAAGTTACAAAACATTCTGCCTGTGAGTTTTTTCAATTGACCTTTTAGATTACTATTGGCATTTTATATTATTACAATAAATACGGTATTTAAAAAGGAATCATGGTGCAGTTAATGGCATTGAGTGATTGATACTACAGTCAGTTTCTGCCTATCTAAGACTAAGGCTACGGCTGACTGAGTGAATTATAATAAATATAAATAGTTCTTCCTCCCTTAATAGGCCTGTAAGTCTCAATTTAGTTACCGGAGTTGGCCCCGGTTCAACATTTTCTAATTAAATAAAGTAGGCTTTATTGTAAAAATTTAGACTCTACTGATCTTGTAAATATAATTAAGTTTTTACTTACGGTATTTACGCCGTTGGCTTAGCCTTAGCTCTGGGTTTAACATTCTTTACTATTTATTATCTATATGATATAAAATGATATGGTTTTGGTCTATTATTTTCTACTAAATATGATAATAATCTAACATAATTATGTCACCATTATTCCTAATTGGTGTTTTCTGCTTGTCTTGTTCTGTTGTTGTAAGGGACATCGATTTTGTTTTATGCAAACCATTGAGATATAATCATTTTAATGTGCTTTTTCCTAATCACACTAAAATTCATCATTCTATTTCAATTTTGCATAGTCTGCCATGTCTTCATGTTTGTTATAATAGAAAGTTACTGCCAATCCCCCGCTCTACGCCTACATTGAAATTAGCAATACTTTTATTACTAGCAGGAGATGTAAGTCTCAATCCTGGGCCATCTGTTAGACGACACATTCGGGTGGCCACTACAAATGTTCGATCTGTACGAGATAAGACAGCCTCACATTGTGATTTATTAATTTCAAAGAAAATAAACATTCTAGCTGTAACTGAGACCTAGCTTAGACCACATGATACACATGCATGCATTGCTGACGTTTCCCCTTCTGGTTACACCTTTCACCATCGACCACGTTTAGTCGGCCGTGGAGGTGGTGTTGGCTTTTTTATATCACAGCAGTTCAAAGTTAAATTACATTCTAACCCTGAATACTCTAGTTTTGAGTCCATCTTTGCTGAAATTTCAGATTCTTCTTTCTCCGCACACTTTGTGTGTATCTATCGCCCTCCAGGACATCCTGCCAATTTCTTTGAAAACTTTCAGGATATGTTGGAAAATCTGGCAGTCATTCACTCAGAATTTTACATCCTTGGTGATTTTAATCTACATTTGGATATACCTTCTACAACTACAACTACGTTTGATGATATTCTGGCATCATTTGATTTGAAACAACATGTTACCTTTTCGACACATATACATGGCCATTGGCTTGACCTCTTGATAACCCGTTCAACTTGTAATAATATCCAAGCACCTACTGTTTCAGATGGGTTATCAGACCACCATAATGTCATTGCCAATATTAATGGTTCTATAGCCCCTTTACAATCGAAACACAATGTGTCTTACAGAGCCATTCATAGGATTGACATTACAGCTTTAATGGCTGATATCCTTATATCTGACCTTATCACAGATCCAAAAAAACATCTATCTGACTTATATAAACAGTACTGTCAAGTACTCAATGCACTACTTGACAAACATGCACCTATAAAATCCAAATGGGTGTCAGAAAGGCCACCGGCTCCATGGATGACTTCTGAAATTATACTATCTAAAAGGCGTCGTCGTTATTTAGAGCGTGTATGGCGCAAATCACGCTCGCCATTAGATAGATCGCGTTATTCAAAGCAATGTCACCTCTGTAACAGACAAATGGCTAAAGCTAAATCAGATTATTTGACAGATATGGTCATAAATAAGTCTGATAATCCGCGTCAGTTATGGAACTGCATCAATAACATTCTACACAGACGGCCTACTCCATCGTTACCTGATCATATGTCAATTAAGTCTCTATGTGATTCGTTCTCTAGTCACTTCAAGAATAAAATCAGTATCATTCGTTCTGCTTTCCCACATCATAATATAAGTAATGTCAGTGTGGACTTTCCACAAGTAAATTCTCAACTTGTATCATTTGAACCTGCAACAGTTGATGAAGTTAGGAAAATAATTATGTCCTCCCCAAATAAATCTTGTGCACTTGATCCATTTCCAACAATGCTGCTAAAAGCATGTCTCGATACACTAATTGGACCTATAACAAATATTATAAATGCATCACTTTGCTCTGGCTGTTTTCCTGATGATTTTAAATACGCCCATGTCACACCACTTCTTAAGAAGTCATCTCTGCCTAAGCAAGACCTAAACAGTTATAGACCTATTTCTAATCTCAGCTTCATTTCCAAAATACTAGAAAAGGTTGTAGCAAGTCGTCTAAGGTCTCACATTAGCACAAATGTGTTAACTAATGTGTCACAATCAGCATATAAGCAGTTTCATTCAACAGAGACTGCCCTTTTAAAGGTTCATAATGACATTACCTTGAACATTAATAATGGTAAAGTGACTGCACTTACCTTACTAGATCTCTCTGCCGCGTTTGACACGATTGATCACAGCATTCTCATTGAACGCCTATTAAAGTGGTACGGCATATCTGGCACAGCTCTAAACTGGTTTTCTTCGTATCTAACTGATAGATACCAAACTATAAAGATTGGGAACTGCTTTTCAGCTGCACTGCCGGCTTTATTTGGTGTTCCCCAGGGTTCTGTTCTTGGGCCTTTGCTTTTTACTCTTTACACCACGCCACTAAGCTCTGTTATACAAAAACATAACTTAGATCATCATCTTTATGCTGATGACACTCAGATTTACATTTCGTTGGCTACCCCGGATACAAATCGCTCCCTTAACCAACTTATTGATTGCCTTCAAGATATCTTCCATTGGATGACTGACAGCAAGTTGAAATTAAATGCAAATAAAACTGAATTGATCATTATTGGTACTCGAATGCAGTGTTGTAAACTGGATGGTTTTTTCCCTACGCGTATTTTGAATCAGTACATCACGCCAGCAACCTCGGTGCGTAATCTAGGAGTAATCTTTGATAGAAACTTCAATTTCCGACAACATATATCTCAAACATGTCGCTGCTGTTTTTATCATATTCGTGATCTTCGCCGTATTCGCCGGTATATGTCATTTTCTGTTGCTAAGACTATTGCAACAGCGCTTGTTAGCAGCAGAATTGACTATTGCAATTCCCTCCTTTATAATATCGCTAGCAAGGATATAACAAAACTTCAGCGTGTCCAAAATTGTCTAGCAAGAGTAGCTACAAGATCTCCTCGTTTTTCTCGCTCTGTGCCACTTTTGAAGTCTTTACATTGGCTTCCTGTACGATATCGTATAATTTTTAAGATCTGTACCATTACATATCAGGCACTGTCCAATAAGCAACCATCTTATTTGCATTTATTGCTTACTCCTGTAAGAAAATCTATCCAGCTTCGATCATCTAGTTCTGACCTACTTTTTGTTCCTAGAGCCAACACTAACATTGGAACTAGGGCTTTTTCTGTTGCTGCACCAACTCTTTGGAATATGCTTCCTCTTAGTGTTAGATCAGTTGAAAATATTACAAAATTCCGTCGTCATATAAAAACGTATCTTTACAACCTTGCTTATCCACCTTAGCTCCCTAGCGCCTTGACCCATCTGTTGACAACTGCAAAACTACTTATGGACTTTGAGATTGACCAACCCTTTTGTTTTGATGCGCCTCGGAGCTTGGTTTCCAAGGATTTAGGCGCAATAGAAGTTATCTTATTATTATTATTATTAACCAGTAACGACAGCGGGGAGGAAGGTATTATATGGGAGAACGGGGTTGAAACAGTAACGACTGCATAGAAGAAGGTATTATGTGGGAGAACAGGGTTGAAACAGTAACGACAGCATGGAGGAAGGTATTATGTGGGAAAACGGGGTTGAAACAGTAAAGACAGCATGGAAGAAGGTATTATGTGGGTGAACAGGGTTCAAACAATAGCAACAGCATGGAAGAAGGTACTATGTGTGAGAACGGGGTTGAAACAGTAACGACAGCATGGAGGAAGGTATTATGTGTGAGAACGGGTTAGAAACACTAACAACAGCATGAAAGAAGGTATTATGTGTGAGAACAGGGTTGAAACAGTAACGACAGCATGGAGGAAGGTATTATGTGGGAGAAAAGGGTTTAAACAGTAACGACAGCACGGAGGAAGTTATTATGTGGGAGAACGGGGTTGAAACAGTAACGACAGCATGGAGGAAGGTATTATGTGGGAGAACAGGGTTGAAACATTAACGACAGCACGGGGAAGGTATTATGTGGGAGAACAGGGTTGAAACAGTAACGACAGCATGGAGAAAGGTATTATGTGGGAGAACAGGGATGAATCAGTAACGACAGCACGTGGAAGGTATTATGTGGGAGAACAGGGTTGAAACAGTATCGACAGCATGGAGGAAGGTATTATGTGGGAGAACAGGGTTGAAACAGTAACGACAGCATGGAGGAAGGTATTATGTGGGAGAACAGGGTTGAAACAGTAACGACAGCATGGAGGAAGGTAATATGTGGGAGAACAGGGTTGAAACAGTAACGACAGCACGGGGAAGGTATTATGTGGGAGAACAGGGTTAAAACTGTAACGACAGCATGGAGGAAGGTATTATGTGGGAGAACGTGGTTGAAACAGTAACGACAGCATGGAGGAAGGTATTATGTGCGAGAACGGGGTTGAAACAGTAACGACAGCATGGAGGAAGGTATTATGTGGGAGAACGGGGTTGAAATTGTAACGACAGCAGGGAGGAAGGTATTATGTGGGAGAACGGGGTTGAAACAGTAACGACAGCATGGAGGAAGGTATTATGTGGGAGAACACGGTTGAAATTGTAACGACAGCACGGAGGAAGGTATTATGTGGGAGAACGGGGTTGAAACGGTAACGACAGCATGGAGGAAGGTATTATGTGGGAGAATGGGGTTGAAACAGTAACGACATCACGGAGGAAGGTATTATGTGGGAGAAAGGGGTTGAAACAGTAACGACAGCATGGAGGAAGGTATTATGTGGGAGAACGGGATTAAAACAGTAACGACAGCATGGAGGAAGGTATTATGTGGGAGAACAGTGTTGAAACATTATCGATAGCATGGAGGAAGATATTATGTGGGAGAACGGGGTTGAAACAGTAACAAGAGAATGGAGGAAGGTATTATGTGGGAGAACAGGATTGAAACTGTAACGACAGCAGGGAGGAAGGTATAATGTGGGAGAACGGGGTTGAAACTGTAACGACAGCAGGGAGGAAGGTATTATGTGGGAGAACAGGGTTGAAACAGTAACGACAGCATGGAGGAAGGTATTATGTGGGAGAACGGGGTTGAAACAGAAACGACAGCAGGGAGGAAGGTATTATGTGGGAGAACAGGGTTGAAACAGTAACGACAGCATGGAGGAGGGTATATCATGTGGGAGAACAGGGTTGAAACAGTAACGACAGCATGGAGTAAGGTATTATGTGGGAGAACAGGGTTGAAACAGCAACGAGAGCAAAGTGGAAGGTATTGTGTGGGAGAACAGGGTTGAAACAGTAACGACAGCACGGAGGAAGATATTATGTGGGAGAACAGGGTTGAAACAGTAACGACAGCAGGGAGGAAGGTATTATGTGGGAGAAAGGGGTTGAAACAGTAACGACAGCATGGAGGAAGGTATTATGTGGGAAAATGGGGTTGAAACAGTAACGACAGTACGGAGGAAGGTATTATGTGGGAGAAATGGGTTGAAACAGTAATGACAGGATGGAGGAAGGTATATTATGTGGGAGAACAGGGTTGAAACAGTAACGACAGCATGGAGTAAGGTATTATGTGGGAGAACAGTGTTGAAACAGCAACGACAGCAAGGTGGAAGGTATTGTGTGGGAGAACAGGGTTGAAACAGTAACGACAGCACGGAGGAAGGTATTATGTGGGAGAACAGGGTTTAAACAGTAACGACAGCACGGAGGAAGGTATTATGTGGGAGAACGGGGTTGAAACAGTAACGACAGCATGGAGGAAGGTATTATGTGGGAGAACAGGTTTTAAACAGTAACGATAGCACGGGGAAGGTATTATGTGGGAGAACTGGGTTTAAACAGTAATGACAGCAGGGAGAAAGGTATTATATGGGAGAACAGGGTTGAAACAGTAACGACAGCATGGAGGAAGGTATTATATGGGAGAACGGGGTTGAAACATTAACGACTGCAGGGAGGAAGGTATTATGTGGGAGAACAGGGTTTAAACAGTAACGACAGCAGGGAGGAAGATGTTATATGGGAGAACGGGGTTGAAACAGTAACGACAGCACGGAGGAAGGTATTATGTGGGAGAACGTGGTTGAAACAGTAACGACAGCATGGAGGAAGGTATTATGTGCGAGAACGGGGTTGAAACAGTAACGACAGAATGGAGGAAGGTATTATGTGGGAGAACGGGGTTGAAATTGTAACGACAGCAGGGAGGAAGGTATTATGTGGGAGAACGGGGTTGAAACAGTAACGACAGCATGGAGGAAGGTATTATGTGGGAGAACGGGGTTGAAACAGTAACGACATCAGGGTGGAAGGTATAATGTGGGAGAACGGGGTTAAAACTGTAACGACAGCATGGAGGAAGGTATTATGTGGGAGAATTGGGTTGAAACAGTAACGACAGCACGGAGGAAGGTATTATGTGGGAGAACGTGGTTGAAACAGTAACGACAGCATGGAGGAAGGTATTATGTGGGAGAACAGGGATGAATCAGTAACGACAGCACGTGGAAGGTATTATGTGGGAGAACAGGGTTGAAACAGTAACGACAGCATGGAGGAAGGTATTATGTGGGAGAACAGGGTTGAAACAGTAACGACAGCATGGAGGAAGGTATTATGTGGGAGAACAGGGTTGAAACAGTAACGACAGCATGGAGGAAGGTAATATGTGGGAGAACAGGGTTGAAACAGTAACGACAGCACGGGGAAGGTATTATGTGGGAGAACAGGGTTAAAACAGTAACGACAGCACGGAGCAAGGTATTATGTTGGAGAACAGGGTTTAAACAGTAACGACAGCACGGGGGAAGGTATTATGTGGGAGAACAGGGTTTAACCAGTAACGACAGCGGGGAGGAAGGTATTATATGGGAGAACGGGGTTGAAACTGTAACGACAGAATGGAGGAAGGTATTATGTGGGAGAACAGGATTGAAACAGTAACGACATCAGGGTGGAAGTTATAATGTGGGAGAACGGGGTTAAAACTGTAACGACAGCATGGAGGAAGGTATTATGTGGGAGAATTGGGTTGAAACAGTAACGACAGCACGGAGGAAGGTATTATGTGGGAGAACGTGGTTGAAACAGTAACGACAGCATTGAGGAAGGTATTATGTGCGAGAACGGGGTTGAAACAGTAACGACAGCATGGAGGAAGGTATTATGTGGGAGAACGGGGTTGAAATTGTAACGACAGCAGGGAGGAAGGTATTATGTGGGAGAACGGGGTTGAAACAGTAACGACAGCACGGAGGAAGGTATTATGTGGGAGAACGTGGTTGAAACAGTAACGACAGCATGGAGGAAGGTATTATGTGCGAGAACGGGGTTGAAACAGTAACGACAGCATGGAGGAAGGTATTATGTGGGAGAACGGGGTTGAAATTGTAACGACAGCATGGAGGAAGGTATTATGTGGGAGAACGGGGTTGAAACGGTAACGACAGCATGGAGGAAGGTATTATGTGGGAGAATTGGTTTGAAACAGTAACGACACCACGGAGGAAGGTATTATGTGGGAGAAAGGGGTTGAAACAGTAACGACAGCATGGAGGAAGTTATTATGTGGGAGAACGGGATTAAAACAGTAACGACAGCATGGAGGAAGGTATTATGTGGGAGAACAGTGTTGAAACATTATCGATAGCATGGAGGAAGATATTATGTGGGAGAACGGGGTTGAAACAGTAACTAGAGAATGGAGGAAGGTATTATGTGGGAGAACAGGATTGAAACTGTAACGACAGCAGGGAGGAAGGTATAATGTGGGAGAACGGGGTTGAAACTGTAACGACAGCAGGGAGGAAGGTATTATGTGGGAGAACAGGGTTGAAACAGTAACGACAGCAAGGAGGAAGGTATTATGTGGGAGAACGGGGTTGAAACAGTAACGACAGCAGGGAGGAAGATATTATGTGGGAGAACAGGGTTGAAACAGTAACCACAGCATGGAGGAAGGTATATTATGTGGGTGAACAGGGTTGAAACAGTAACGACAGCATGGAGTAAGGTATTATGTGGGAGAACAGGGTTGAAACAGCAACGACAGCAAGGTGGAAGGTATTGTGTGGGAGAACAGGTTTGAAACAGTAACGACAGCACGGAGGAAGGTATTATGTGGGAGAACAGGGTTTAAACAGTAAAGACAGCACGGAGGAAGGTATTATGTGCGAGAACGGGGTTGAAACAGTAACGACAGCATGGAGGAAGGTATTATGTGGGAGAACGGGGTTGAAATTGTAACGACAGCAGGGAGGAAGGTATTATGTGGGAGAACGGGGTTGAAACAGTAACGACAGCACGGAGGAAGGTATTATGTGGGAGAACAGGGTTTAAACAGTAACGACAGCACGGAGGAAGGTATTATGTGGGAGAACGGGGTTGAAACAGTAACGACAGCATGGAGGAAGGTATTATGTGGGAGAACAGGTTTGGAACAGTAACGACAGCACGGGGAAGTTATTATGTGGGAGAACAGGGTTTAAACAGTAACGACAGCAGGGAGAAAGGTATTATATGGGAGAACAGGGTTGAAACATTAACGACAGCATGGAGGAAGGTATTATATGGGAGAACGGGGTTGAAACAGTAACGACTGCAGGGAGGCAGGTATTAAGTGGGAGAACAGGGTTGAAACAGTAACGACAGCATGGAGGAAGGTATTATGTGGGAGAACAGGGTTGAAACAGTAAAGACAGCATGGAGGAAGGTATTATGTGGGAGAACAGGGTTCAAACAGTAACGACAGCATGGAGGAAAGTATTATGTGGGAGAACGGGGTTGAAACAGTAACGACAGCATGGAGGAAGGTATTATGTGGGAGAACGGGGTTGAAACTGTAAAGACAGCATGGAGTAAGGTATTATGTGGGAGAACAGGGTTGAAACAGTAACGACAGCATGGAGGAAGGTATATTATGTGGGAGAACAGGGTTGAAACAGTAACGACAGCATGGAGGAAGGTATAGTATGTGGGAGAACAGGGTTGAAACAGTAACGACAGCATGGAGTAAGGTATTATGTGGGAGAACAGGGTTGAAACAGTAACGACAGCAAGGTGGAAGGTATTGTGTGGGAGAACAGGGTTAAAACAGTAACGACAGCACGGAGCAAGGTATTATGTTGGAGAACAGGGTTTAAACAGTAACGACAGCACGGAGGAAGGTATTATGTGGGAGAACGGGGTTAAAACAGTAACGACCGCATGGAGGAAGGCATTATGTGGGAGAACAGGTTTCAAACAGTAACGACAGCACGGGGGAAGGTATTATGTGGAAGAACAGGGTTTAACCAGTAACGACAGCGGGGAGGAAGGTATTATATGGGAGAACGGGGTTGAAACTGTAACGACAGAATGGAGGAAGGTATTATGTGGGAGAACAGGATTGACACAGTAACGACATCAGGGTGGAAGGTATATTGTGGGAGAACGGGGTTAAAACAGTAACGACAGCAGGTAGGAAGGTATTATGTGGGAGAACGGGGTTGAAACAGTAACGACTGCAGGGAGGAATGTATTATGTGGGTAAACGGGGTTGAAACAGTAAAGACAGCATGGAAGAAGGTATTATGTGGGTGAACAGGGTTGAAACAGTAGCAACAGCATGGAAGAAGGTACTATGTGTGAGAACGGGGTTGAAACAGTAACGACAGCATGGAGGAAGGTATTATGTGGGAGAAGGGTTAGAAACATTAACGACAGCATGAAAGAAGGTATTATGTGTGAGAACAGGGTTGAAACAGTAACGATAGCATGGAGGAAGGTATTATGTGGGAGAAAAGGGTTTAAACAGTAACGACAGCACGGAGGAAGTTATTATGTGGGAGAACGGGATTGAAACAGTAACGACAGCATGGAGGAAGGTATTATGTGGGAGAACAGGGTTGAAACATTAACGACAGCACGGGGAAGGTATTATTTAGGAGAACAGGGTTGAAACAGTAACGAGAGCATGGAGGAAGGTATTATGTGGGAGAACAGGGATGACACAGTAACGACAGCATGGAAGAAGTTATTATGTGAGTGAATAGGGTTGAAACAGTAACGACAGCATGGAGGAAGGTATTATGTGGGAGAACAGGGTTCAAACAGTAACGACAGCACGTGGAAGGTATTATGTGGGAGAACAGGGTTGAAACAGTAACGACAGCATGGAGGAAGGTATTATGTGGGAGAACAGGGTTGAAACAGTAACGACAGCATGGAGGAAGGTATTATGTGGGAGAACAGGGTTGAAACAGTAACGACAGCACGGGGAAGGTATTATGTGGGAGAACAGGGTTGGAACAGTAACGACAGCATGGAGGAAGGTATTATGTTGGAGAACAGGGTTTAAACAGTAACGACAGCACGGAGGAAGGTATTATGTGGGAGAACGGGGTTGAAACAGTAACGACAGCACGGGGAAGGTATTATGTGGGAGAACAGGGTTTAACCAGTAACGACAGCGGGGAGGAAGGTATTATATGGGAAAACGGGGTTGAAACTGTAACGACAGAATGGAGGAAGGTATTATGTGGGAGAACAGGATTGAAACAGTAACGACATCAGGATGGAAGTTATAATGTGGGAGAATGGGGTTAAAACTGTAACGACAGCATGGAGGAAGGTATTATGTGGGAGAATGGGGTTGAAACTGTAACGACAGCTCGGAGGAAGGTATTATGTGGGAGAACGTGGTTGAAACAGTAACGACAGCATGGAGGAAGGTATTATGTGCGAGAACGGGGTTGAAACAGTAACGACAGCATGGAGGAAGATATTATGTAGGAGAACGGGGTTGAAATTGTAACGACAGCAGGGAGGAAGGTATTATGTGGGAGAACGGGGTTGAAACAGTAACGACAGCATGGAGGAAGGTATTATGTGGGAGAACGGGGTTGAAACAGTAACGACAGCATGGAGGAAGGTATTATGTGGGAGAACGGGGTTGAAATTGTAACGACAGCACGGAGGAAGGTATTATGTGGGAGAACGGGGTTGAAACGGTAACGACAGCATGGAGGAAGGTATTATGTGGGAGAATTGGTTTGAAACAGTAACGACACCACGGAGGAAGGTATTATGTGGGAGAAAGGGGTTGAAACAGTAACGACAGCATGGAGGAAGTTATTATGTGGGAGAACGGGATTAAAACAGTAACGACAGCATGGAGGAAGGTATTATGTGGGAGAACAGTGTTGAAACATTATCGATAGCATGGAGGAAGATATTATGTGGGAGAACGGGGTTGAAACAGTAACTAGAGAATGGAGGAAGGTATTATGTGGGAGAACAGGATTGAAACTGTAACGACAGCAGGGAGGAAGGTATAATGTGGGAGAACGGGGTTGAAACTGTAACGACAGAATGGAGGAAGGTATTATGTGGGAGAACAGGATTGACACAGTAACGACATCAGGGTGGAAGGTATAATGTGGGAGAACGGGGTTAAAACAGTAACGACAGCAGGTAGGAAGGTATTATGTGGGAGAACGGGGTTGAAACTGTAACGACAGAATGGAGGAAGGTATTATGTGGGAGAACAGGATTGACACAGTAACGACATCAGGGTGGAAGGTATAATGTGGGAGAACGGGGTTAAAACAGTAACGACAGCAGGTAGGAAGGTATTATGTGGGAGAACGGGGTTGAAACAGTAACGACTGCAGGGAGGAATGTATTATGTGGGTAAACGGGGTTGAAACAGTAAAGACAGCATGGAAGAAGGTATTATGTGGGTGAACAGGGTTGAAACAGTAGCAACAGCATGGAAGAAGGTACTATGTGTGAGAACGGGGTTGAAACAGTAACGACAGCATGGAGGAAGGTATTATGTGGGAGAACGGGTTAGAAACATTAACGACAGCATGAAAGAAGGTATTATGTGTGAGAACAGGGTTGAAACAGTAACGACAGCATGGAGGAAGGTATTATGTGGGAGAAAAGGGTTTAAACAGTAACGACAGCACGGAGGAAGTTATTATGTGGGAGAACGGGATTGAAACAGTAACGACAGCATGGAGGAAGGTATTATGTGGGAGAACAGGGTTGAAACATTAACGACAGCACGGGGAAGGTATTATTTAGGAGAACAGGGTTGAAACAGTAACGAGAGCATGGAGGAAGGTATTATGTGGGAGAACAGGGATGACACAGTAACGACAGCATGGAAGAAGTTATTATGTGAGTGAATAGGGTTGAAACAGTAACGACAGCATGGAGGAAGGTATTATGTGGGAGAACAGGGTTCAAACAGTAACGACAGCACGTGGAAGGTATTATGTGGGAGAACAGGGTTGAAACAGTAACGACAGCATGGAGGAAGGTATTATGTGGGAGAACAGGGTTGAAACAGTAACGACAGCATGGAGGAAGGTATTATGTGGGAGAACAGGGTTGAAACAGTAACGACAGCACGGGGAAGGTATTATGTGGGAGAACAGGGTTGGAACAGTAACGACAGCATGGAGGAAGGTATTATGTTGGAGAACAGGGTTTAAACAGTAACGACAGCACGGAGGAAGGTATTATGTGGGAGAACGGGGTTGAAACAGTAACGACAGCACGGGGAAGGTATTATGTGGGAGAACAGGGTTTAACCAGTAACGACAGCGGGGAGGAAGGTATTATATGGGAAAACGGGGTTGAAACTGTAACGACAGAATGGAGGAAGGTATTATGTGGGAGAACAGGATTGAAACAGTAACGACATCAGGATGGAAGTTATAATGTGGGAGAATGGGGTTAAAACTGTAACGACAGCATGGAGGAAGGTATTATGTGGGAGAATGGGGTTGAAACTGTAACGACAGCTCGGAGGAAGGTATTATGTGGGAGAACGTGGTTGAAACAGTAACGACAGCATGGAGGAAGGTATTATGTGCGAGAACGGGGTTGAAACAGTAACGACAGCATGGAGGAAGATATTATGTAGGAGAACGGGGTTGAAATTGTAACGACAGCAGGGAGGAAGGTATTATGTGGGAGAACGGGGTTGAAACAGTAACGACAGCATGGAGGAAGGTATTATGTGGGAGAACGGGGTTGAAACAGTAACGACAGCATGGAGGAAGGTATTATGTGGGAGAACGGGGTTGAAATTGTAACGACAGCACGGAGGAAGGTATTATGTGGGAGAACGGGGTTGAAACGGTAACGACAGCATGGAGAAAGGTATTATGTGGGAGAATGGGGTTGAAACAGTAACGACATCACGGAGGAAGGTATTAAGTGGGAGAAAGGGGTTGAAACAGTAACGACAGCATGGAGGAAGGTATTATGTGGGAGAACGGGATTAAAACAGTAACGACAGCATGGAGGAAGGTATTATGTTGGAGAACAGTGTTGAAACATTATCGATAGCATGGAGGAAGATATTATGTGGGAGAACGGGGTTGAAACAGTAACAAGAGAATGGAGGAATGTATTATGTGGGAGAACAGGGTTGAAATTGTAACGACAGCACGGAGGAAGGAATTATGTGGGAGAATGGGGTTGAAACAGTAACGACACCACGGAGGAAGGTATTATGTGGGAGGAAGGGGTTGAAACAGTAACGACAGCATGGAGGAAGGTATTATGTGGGAGAACGGGATTAAAACAGTAACGACAGCATGGAGGAAGGTATTATGTGGGAGAACAGTGTTGAAACATTATGGATAGCATGGAGGAAGATATTATGTGGGAGAACGGGGTTGAAACAGTAACTAGAGAATGGAGGAAGGTATTATGTGGGAGAACAGGATCGAAACTGTAACGACAGCAGGGAGGAAGGTATAATGTGGGAGAACGGGGTTGAAACTGTAACGACAGCAGGGAGGAAGGTATTATGTGGGAGAACAGGGTTGAAACAGTAACGACAGCATGGAGGAAGGTATTATGTGGGAGAACGGGGTTGAAACAGTAACGACAGCAGGGAGGAAGGTATTATGTGGGAGAACAGGGTTGAAACAGTAACGACAGCATGGAGGAAGGTATATTATGTGGGTGAACAGGGTTGAAACAGTAACGACAGCATGGAGTAAGGTATTATGTGGGAGAACAGGGTTGAAACAGCAACGACAGCAAGGTGGAAGGTATTGTGTGGGAGAACAGGTTTGAAACAGTAACGACAGCACGGAGGAAGGTATTATGTGGGAGAACGGGGTTGAAACAGTAACGACAGCATAGAGGAACGTATTATGTGGGAGAACAGGTTTGAAACAGTAACGACATCACGGGGAAGTTATTATGTGGGAGAACAGGGTTCCTCCGTGCTGTCGTTACTGTTTCAACCCCATTCTCCCACATAATACCTTCCTCCATGCTGTCGTTACAGTTTTAACCCCGTTCTCCCACATTATACCTTCCACCCTGATGTCGTTACTGTTTCAACACTGTTCTCCCACATAATACTTTCCTCCCTGCTGTCGTTACAGTTCCAACCCCGTTCTCCCATATAACACCTTCCTCCCTGCTGTCGTTACTGTTTAAACCCTGTTCTCCCACATAATACCTTCCTCCATGCTGTCGTTACTGTTTCAACCCTATTCTCCCATATAATATACCTTTCTCCATGCTGTCGTTACTGTTTCAACCCTGTTCTCCCGCATAATACCTTCCTCCCTGCAGTCGTTACTGTTTCAACCCCGTTCTCACATATAATACCTTCCTCCATGCTGTCGTTACTGTTTCAACCCTGTTCTCCCATATAATACCTTTCTCCCTGCTGTCATTACTGTTTAAACCCAGTTCTCCCACATAATACCTTCCCCGTGCTGTCGTTACTGTTTAAAACCTGTTCTCCCACATAATACCTTCCTCCATGCTGTCGTTACTGTTTCAAACCCGTTCTCCCACATAATACCTTCCTCCGTGCTGTCGTTACTGTTTAAACCCTGTTCTCCCACATAATACCTTCCTCCGTGCTGTCGTTACTGTTTCAACCCTGTTCTCCCACACAATACCTTCCACCTTGCTGTCGTTACTGTTTCAACCCCATTCTCCCACATAATACCTTCCTCCATGCTGTCGTTACAGATTTAACCCCGTTCTCCCACATTATACCTTCCACCCTGATGTCGTTACTGTTTCAACACTGTTCTCCCACATAATACTTTCCTCCCTGCTGTCGTTACAGTTTCAACCCCGTTCTCCCATATAACACCTTCCTCCCTGCTGTCGTTACTGTTTAAACCCTGTTCTCCCACATAATACCTTCCTCCATGCTGTCGTTACTGTTTCAACCCTGTTCTCCCATATAATATACCTTTCTCCATGCTGTCGTTACTGTTTCAACCCTGTTCTCCCGCATAATACCTTCCTCCCTGCAGTCGTTACTGTTTCAACCCCGTTCTCACATATAATACCTTCCTCCATGCTGTCGTTACTGTTTCAACCCTGTTCTCCCATATAATACCTTTCTCCCTGCTGTCATTACTGTTTAAACCCAGTTCTCCCACATAATACCTTCCCCGTGCTGTCGTTACTGTTTAAAACCTGTTCTCCCACATAATACCTTCCTCCATGCTGTCGTTACTGTTTCAACCCCGTTCTCCCACATAATACCTTCCTTCGTGCTGTCGTTACTGTTTAAACCCTGTTCTCCCACATAATACCTTCCTCCGTGCTGTCGTTACTGTTTCAACCCTGTTCTCCCACACAATACCTTCCACCTTGCTGTCTTTGCTGTTTCAACCCTGTTCTCCCACATAATACCTTACTCCATGCTGTCGTTACTGTTTCAACCCTGTTCTCCCACATAATATACCTTCCTCCATGCTGTCATTACTGTTTCAACCCCTTTCTCCCACATAATACCTTCCTCCGTACTGTCGTTACTGTTTCAACCCCATTTTCCCACATAATACCTTCCTCCATGCTGTCGTTACTGTTTCAACCCCTTTCTCCCACATAATACCTTCCTCCCTGCTGTCGTTACAGTTTCAAACCCGTTCTCCCACATAACACCTTCCTCCCTGCTGTCGTTACTGTTTCAACCCTCTTCTCCCACATTATACCTTCTTCCCTGCTGTCGTTACAGTTTCAACCCCATTCTCCCACATAATACCTTCCTCCATGCTGTCGTTAAAGTTTTAACCCCGTTCTCCCACATTATACCTTCCACCCTGATGTCGTTACTGTTTCAACACTGTTCTCCCACATAATACTTTCCTCCCTGCTGTCGTTACAGTTTCAACCCCGTTCTCCCATATAACACCTTCCTCCCTGCTGTCGTTACTGTTTAAACCCTGTTGTCCCACATAATACCTTCCTCCATGCTGTCGTTACTGTTTCAACCCTGTTCTCCCATATAATATACCTTTCTCCATGCTGTCGTTACTGTTTCAATCCTGTTCTCCCACATAATACCTTCCTCCCTGCAGTCGTTACTGTTTCAACCCCGTTCTCACATATTATATCTTCCTCCATGCTATCGATAATGTTTCAACCCTGTTCTCCCACATAATACCTTCCTCCATGCTGTCGTTACTGTTTTAATCCCGTTCTCCCCCATAATACCTTCCTCCATGCTGTCGTTACTGTTTCAACCCCTTTCTCCCACATAATACCTTCCTCCGCGGTGTCGTTACTGTTTCAACCCCATTCTCCCACATAATACCTTCCTCCATGCTGTCGTTACCGTTTCAACCCCGTTCTCCCACATAATACCTTCCTCCGTGCTGTCGTTACAATTTCAACCCTGTTCTCCCACATAATACCTTCCTCCATGCTGTCGTTACTGTTTCAACCCCGTTCTCCCACATAATACCTTCCTCCCTGCTGTCGTTACAATTTCAACCCCGTTCTCCCACATAATACCTTACTCCATGCTGTCGTTACTGTTTTAACCCCGTTCTCCCACATAATACCTTCCTCCGTGCTGTCGTTACAATTTAACAAGATTTAACAAGATTTAACAAGATTGCCACCCAGAGAATTAACTCTAGGTAGCAGGTGGACAAGGAAGCCCTTGGCTTTTCGAGAGTCCGACCTTTTTATCTATGTGTATCCCGCCCGTCTGAGGTATGTGTCGATTTTATTTTTAAACATATTCACGCTACTAGCACCCACACAATCAGCAGGTAATCTGTTCCATTCATTTACAGTTCTTTGTGAAAATGAAAACTTTCTTATATCCAATCTACTCTGCTCCTTTGCTAATGCAAGATCATGTCCTCTAGTCCTTCTATCTTTCTTAACTGAGAAAAACATATTTCTATCAATATTTTCATAACCCTTCAATATTTTAAACACTTCTATCTGATCTCCTCTCAATCTCCTGGTCTCTAGTGTTGTTAAACCGCATTTTTTTAGGCGTATTTCATAACTGAGATCACTCAGATTTTGTATCATTTTAGTTGCTCTCCTCTGCACTCTTTCTAGCATATCTATGTCCTTCCTGCGATATGGCCTCCACGCTTGAATACAATATTCTAAATGAGGCCTAACTATTGTTTTGTACAGCGGTAGTATTAGCTCTTTTTCCTTATACGTTATGTTTCGCCTAATTAATCCAAGGATTTGATTTCCCTTTGAAGCTGCAATTCCGCACTGCTCTGAAATCTTCATATCAGCACTAACGGTTAACCCTAAGTCCTTTTCTTTTACAGTAGTACTTAGTACAGTACCCCCCATTGTATATTCTACCTCTTCGTTCCCATGTCCTATGTGGAGGCATTTACATTTCCCAAAATTGAACATCATTTGCCATTTTTCAGACCATTTCATCAACCTGTCAAGATCATCTTGTAAATGCTGTCTATCTCCATCACTTTTAATCCTTCTAAACACTTTTGTATCATCCGCAAATTTCAACACCTTGCTTGTTATTTCATCATCCAAATCGTTGATGTATATTAAGAATAATATAGGACCTAATACTGATCCCTGTGGTACCCCACTCAATACCGATTTCCAGTTTGAAGCCTCCCCATCAACTACTACACGTTGTCTTCTGTCAATCAGCCATTGTTCTATCCAGTTTATTATACCATTTCCTATGCCATGGGCCTTTAGTTTAAGCAGTAATCTTTGATGTGGTACTTTGTCAAAAGCTTTTTGAAAATCTAAGTAGACGATATCTACTGGTGTTCCCTCATCTACCCACTTAGTGATGTCTTCCAAAAAACATAACATATTTGTTAAGCATGACCTCGCTTTAAAAAAACCATGTTGAGATGGGTTTATCAAGTTTTGTTTAGCAAGAAAATCCACCATGTGATCTTTAATTAGTCTTTCTAATAATTTACAAATCACTGATGTTAAACTCACTGGTCTATAGTTCTCTGACTTGTTTCTCGAACCTTTTTTGAATAACGGTATAATGTTTGCTTCTTTCCATTCTAAAGGAACCACTCCCTCTTCTAATGACAAGTTGAAAACTGTTGCAAGTGGTATGCTAATTTGTTCTACAATTTCCAATAGTAGTTTGGGTGGAATACCATCCACTCCAGGTGATTTATTTTCCTTCATAGCCCTTATTTTCTTAGCTACCATTTCCGGGGTTACAATTAATTGTCCTAAATAGTCTGAATCTGCCCCCTTGAACTTAGCCTTTGGTATTGGCAGTGAACTAATATCTTCCCTGGTAAACACTGAACTGAAGTACTCATTCAGGTCTTCTGCCATTATGAATCCCTCTGATATCATATTTCCAGCACTATCTTCTAGAGGACCGACCTTATCTTGAACTTTCTGTTTGCTTCGAACATACGCATAAAAACTCTTGCTGTCATGTTTTATATTACTAGCTAATTGTTGTTCATAGCTTCTCTTTGAATTTCTAATTTCAGCTGTAGCTTGGTTAAGTGCTTCTTTATAATTGTTGTAGTCTTCATCATTTCCAGTACATCTATATGACTTCCACATCATTTGTTTATACTTAATTTTTCTAATGGCTTCTTTCGATAAGTGTTTCTTTTTGGACCGTTTTCCTTGGTTTTTGAAGGGTACAAATTTATCGATTATGCACTTAATTTCACTCTTTAATATATTCCAGCATTCTGTTGCCGTCTTATTTTTCAGTGTCTTATTCCAGTCTATCTTTGCTAAATATTTCCTCATGTCCTTATACCTTCCTTTGTGGAAATTTCTCCTATACTGCTTTTTGCTATTCCTTTCTGATTTTACTTTGATGGTAAAATGTATCTGGTTGTGATCGCTACTCCCTAGTGGCTCACATATCTTGACATTGTCAACTAATTCATTCTGTGAGGACAAAACTATGTCTAACACATTCTCACCCCTGGTTGGTTCTAGCACATGTTGAGAAAGGAATGTATCTTGAACTAAAACTAAAAACTTGTGGTCCTCTCTCCCCATACTCTGTAGAGATTTCCATTGTATATGCCCATGGTTAAAATCCCCCATAATAATACAGTCCCGTTTGCTTACTTCCCTTATAGCGTTTTGTATTTTTTCATTCTCTTCTATGCTTATGTTTGGACTTCGATAAACTAACCCAACTGTTAACGTTGAGTTTCCTGTAACTATGTTACACCAAACAGCTTCTTCGCAATCTGCTTCTCAGGTTTGAAACAGTAACGACAGCACGGGGAAGGTATTATGTGGGAAAACAGGGTTTAAACAGTAAAGACAGCAGGGAGGAAGGTATTATGTGGGAGAACAGGGTTTAAACAGTAACGACAGCATGGAGGAAGGTATTATATGGGAGAACGGGGTTGAAACAGTAACGACTGCAGGGAGGAAGGTATTATGTGGGAGAACAGGGTTGAAACAGTAACGACAGCATGGAGAAAGGTATATTATGTGGGAGAACAGGGTTGAAACAGTAACGACAGCATGGAGGGAGGTATTATGTGAGAGAACGGGGTTGAAACTGTAACGACAGCAGGGAGGAAGGTATTATGTGGGAAAACAGGGTTGAAACAGTAACGACAGCAGGGAGGAAGGTGTTATGTGGGAGAACGGGGTTGAAACTGTAACGAGAGCAGGGAGGAAGGTATTATGTTGAGAGAAAGGGGTTGAAACAGTAACGACAGCATGGAGGAAGGTATTATGTGGGAAAATGGGGTTGAAACAGTAACAACAGTACGGAGGAAGGTATTATGTCTGAGAAAGGGGTTGAAACAGTAATGACAGCATGGAGGAAGGTATATTATGTGGGAGAACAGGGTTGAAACAGTAACGACAGCATGGAGTAAGGTATTATGTGGGAGAACAGGGTTGAAACAGCAACGACAGCAAGGTGGAAGGTATTGTGTGGGAGAACAGGGTTGAAACAGTAACGACAGCAAGGAGGAAGGAATTATGTGGGAGAACAGGGTTTAAACAGTAACGACAGCACGGAGGAAGGTATTATGTGGGAGAACGGGGTTGAAACAGTAACGACAGCATGGAGGAAGGTATTATGTGGGAGAACAGGTTTTAAACAGTAACGACAGCACGGGGAAGGTATTATGTGGGAGAACTGGGTTTAAACAGTAATGACAGCAGGGAGAAAGGTATTATATGGGAGAACAGGGTTGAAACAGTAACGACAGCATGGAGGAAGGTATTATATGTGAGAACGGGGTTGAAACAGTAACGACTGCAGGGAAGAAGGTATTATGTGGGAGAACAGGATTGAAACAGTAACGACAGCATGGAGAAAGGTATATTATATGGGAGAACAGGGTTGAAACAGTAACGACAGCATGGAGGAAGGTATTATGTGGGACAACAGGGTTTAAACAGTAACGACAGCAGGGAGGAAGGTGTTATATGGGAGAACGGGGTTGAAACTGTAACGACAGCAGGGAGGAAAGTATTATGTGGGAGAACAGTGTTGAAACAGTAACGACATCAGGGTGGAAGGTATAATGTGGGAGAAAGGGGTTAAAACTTTAACGACAGCATGGAGGAAGGTATTATGTGGGAGAATGGGGTTGAAACTGTAACGACAGCAGGGAAGAAGGTATAATGTGGGAGAACAGGGTTGAAACAGTAACGACAGCAGGGAGGAAGGTGTTATGTGGGAGAACGGGTTTGAAACTGTAACGACAGCAGGGAGGAAGGTATTATGTGGGAGAAAGGGGTTGAAACAGTAACGACAGCATGGAGGAAGGTATTATGTGGGAAAATGGGGTTGAAACAGTAACGACAGTACGGAGGAAGGTATTATGTGGGAGAAAGGGGTTGAAACAGTAATGACAGCATGGAGGAAGGTATATTATGTGGGAGAACAGGGTTGAAACAGTAACGACAGCATGGAGTAAGGTATTATGTGGGAGAACAGGGTTGAAACAGCAACGACAGCAAGGTGGAAGGTATTGTGTGGGAGAACAGGGTTGAAACAGTAACGACAGCACGGAGGAAGGTATTATGTGGGAGAACAGGGCTTAAACAGTAACGACAGCACGAAGGAAGGTATTATGTGGGAGAACGGGGTTGAAACAGTAACGACAGCATGGAGGAAGGTATTATGTGGGAGAACAGGTTTTAAACAGTAACGACAGCACGGGGAAGGTATTATGTGGGAGAACTGGGTTTAAACAGTAATGACAGCAGGGAGAAAGGTATTATATGGGAGAACAGGGTTGAAACAGTAACGACAGCATGGAGGAAGGTATTATATGTGAGAACGGGGTTGAAACAGTAACGACTGCAGGGAGGAAGGTATTATGCGGGAGAACAGGGTTGAAACAGTAACGACAGCATGGAGAAAGGTATATTATATGGGAGAACAGGGTTGAAACAGTAACGACAGCATGGAGGAAGGTATTATGTGGGAGAACAGGGTTTAAACAGTAACGACAGCAGGGAGGAAGGTGTTATATGGGAGAACGGGGTTGAAACTGTAACGACAGCAGGGAGGAAAGTATTATGTGGGAGAACAGTGTTGAAACAGTAACGACATCAGGGTGGAAGGTATAATGTGGGAGAACGGGGTTAAATCTGTAACGACAGCATGGAGGAAGGTATTATGTGGGAGAATGGGGTTGAAACAGTAACGACAGCAAGGTGGAAGGTATTGTGTGGGAGAACAGGGTTGAAACAGTAACGACAGCACGGAGGAAGGAATTATGTGGGAGAACAGGGTTTAAACAGTAACGACAGCACGGAGGAAGGTATTATGTGGGAGAACGGGGTTGAAACAGTAACGACAGCATGGAGGAAGGTATTATGTGGGAGAACAGGTTTTAAACAGTAACGACAGCACGGGGAAGGTATTATGTGGGAGAACTGGGTTTAAACAGTAATGACAGCAGGGAGAAAGGTATTATATGGGAGAACAGGGTTGAAACAGTAACGACAGCATGGAGGAAGGTATTATATGTGAGAACGGGGTTGAAACAGTAACGACTGCAGGGAGGAAGGTATTATGCGGGAGAACAGGGTTGAAACAGTAACGACAGCATGGAGAAAGGTATATTATATGGGAGAACAGGGTTGAAACAGTAACGACAGCATGGAGGAAGGTATTATGTGGGAGAACAGGGTTTAAACAGTAACGACAGCAGGGAGGAAGGTGTTATATGGGAGAACGGGGTTGGAACTGTAACGACAGCAGGGAGGAAAGTATTATGTGGGAGAACAGTGTTGAAACAGTAACGACATCAGGGTGGAAGGTATAATGTGGGAGAACGGGGTTAAAACTGTAACGACAGCATGGAGGAAGGTATTATGTGGGAGAATGGGGTTGAAACAGTAACGACAGCACGGAGGAAGGTATTATGTGGGAGAACGTGGTTGAAACAGTAACGACAGCATGGAGGAAGGTATTATGTGGGAGAACGGGGTTGAAACAGTAACGACAGCATGGAGGAAGGTATTATGTGGGAGAACAGGGTTGAAATTGTAACGACAGCATGGAGGAAGGTATTATGTGGGAGAACAGGGTTTAAACAGTAACGACAGCAGGGAGGAAGGTGTTATATGGGAGAACGGGGTTGAAACTGTAACGACAGCAGGGAGGAAAGTATTATGTGGGAGAACAGTGTTGAAACAGTAACGACATCAGGGTGGAAGGTATAATGTGGGAGAACGGGGTTAAATCTGTAACGACAGCATGGAGGAAGGTATTATGTGGGAGAATGGGGTTGAAACAGTAACGACAGCAAGGTGGAAGGTATTGTGTGGGAGAACAGGGTTGAAACAGTAACGACAGCACGGAGGAAGGTATTATGTGGGAGAACAGGGTTTAAACAGTAACGACAGCACGGAGGAAGGTATTATGTGGGAGAACGGGTTTGAAACAGTAACGACAGCATGGAGGAAGGTATTATGTGGGAGAACAGGTTTTAAACAGTAACGACAGCACGGGGAAGGTATTATGTGGGAGAACTGGGTTTAAACAGTAATGACAGCAGGGAGAAAGGTATTATATGGGAGAACAGGGTTGAAACAGTAACGACAGCATGGAGGAAGGTATTATATGTGAGAACGGGGTTGAAACAGTAACGACTGCAGGGAGGAAGGTATTATGCGGGAGAACAGGGTTGAAACAGTAACGACAGCATGGAGAAAGGTATATTATATGGGAGAATAGGGTTGAAACAGTAACGACAGCATGGAGGAAGGTATTATGTGGGAGAACAGGGTTTAAACAGTAACGACAGCAGGGAGGAAGGTGTTATATGGGAGAACGGGGTTGGAACTGTAACGACAGCAGGGAGGAAAGTATTATGTGGGAGAACAGTGTTGAAACAGTAACGACATCAGGGTGGAAGGTATAATGTGGGAGAACGGGGTTAAAACTGTAACGACAGCATGGAGGAAGGTATTATGTGGGAGAATGGGGTTGAAACAGTAACGACAGCACGGAGGAAGGTATTATGTGGGAGAACGTGGTTGAAACAGTAACGACAGCATGGAGGAAGGTATTATGTGGGAGAACGGGGTTGAAACAGTAACGACAGCATGGAGGAAGGTATTATGTGGGAGAACAGGGTTGAAATTGTAACGACAGCACGGAGGAAGGTATTATGTGGGAGAACGGGGTTAAAACAGTAACGACAGCATGGAGGAAGGTATTATGTGGGAGAACGGGGTTGAAATTGTAACGACAGCAGGGAGGAAGGTATTATGTGGGAGAACGGGGTTGAAACAGTAACGACAGCATGGAGGAAGGTATTATGTGGGAGAACAGGGTTGAAATTGTAACGACAGCACGGAGGAAGGTATTATGTGGGAGAACGGGGTTGAAACGGTAACGACAGCATGGAGGAAGGTATTATGTGGGAGAATGGGGTTGAAACAGTAACGACACCACGGAGGAAGGTATTATGTGGGAGAAAGGGGTTGAAACAGTAACGACAGCATGGAGGAAGGTATTATGGGGGAGAACGGGGTTGAAACATTATCGATAGCATGGAGGAAGATATTATATGTGAGAACGGGGTTGAAACAGTAACGACTGCAGGGAGGAAGGTATTATGTGGGAGAACAGGATTGAAACAGTAACGACAGCATGGAGAAAGGTATATTATATGGGAGAACAGGGTTGAAACAGTAACGACAGCATGGAGGAAGGTATTATGTGGGACAACAGGGTTTAAACAGTAACGACAGCAGGGAGGAAGGTGTTATATGGGAGAACGGGGTTGAAACTGTCACGACAGCAGGGAGGAAAGTATTATGTGGGAGAACAGTGTTGAAACAGTAACGACATCAGGGTGGAAGGTATAATGTGGGAGAACGGGGTTAAAATTTAACGACAGCATGGAGGAAGGTATTATGTGGGAGAATGGGGTTGAAACTGTAACGACAGCAGGGAAGAAGGTATAATGTGGGAGAACAGGGTTGAAACAGTAACGACAGCAGGGAGGAAGGTGTTACGTGGGAGAACGGGTTTGAAACTGTAACGACAGCAGGGAGGAAGGTATTATGTGGGAGAAAGGGGTTGAAACAGTAACGACAGCATGGAGGAAGGTATTATGTGGGAAAATGGGGTTGAAACAGTAACGACAGTACGGAGGAAGGTATTATGTGGGAGAAAGGGGTTGAAACAGTAATGACAGCATGGAGGAAGGTATATTATGTGGGAGAACAGGGTTGAAACAGTAACGACAGCATGGAGTAAGGTATTATGTGGGAGAACAGGGTTGAAACAGCAACGACAGCAAGGTGGAAGGTATTGTGAGGGAGAACAGGGTTGAAACAGTAACGACAGCACGGAGGAAGGTATTATGTGGGAGAACAGGGTTTAAACAGTAACGACAGCACGAAGGAAGGTATTATGTGGGAGAACGGGGTTGAAACAGTAACGACAGCATGGAGGAAGGTATTATGTGGGAGAACAGGTTTTAAACAGTAACGACAGCACGGGGAAGGTATTATGTGGGAGAACTGGGTTTAAACAGTAATGACAGCAGGGAGAAAGGTATTATATGGGAGAACAGGGTTGAAACAGTAACGACAGCATGGAGGAAGGTATTATATGTGAGAACGGGGTTGAAACAGTAACGACTGCAGGGAGGAAGGTATTATGCGGGAGAACAGGGTTGAAACAGTAACGACAGCATGGAGAAAGGTATATTATATGGGAGAACAGGGTTGAAACAGTAACGACAGCATGGAGGAAGGTATTATGTGGGAGAACAGGGTTTAAACAGTAACGACAGCAGGGAGGAAGGTGTTATATGGGAGAACGGGGTTGAAACTGTAATGACAGCAGGGAGGAAAGTATTATGTGGGAGAACAGTGTTGAAACAGTAACGACATCAGGGTGGAAGGTATAATGTGGGAGAACGGGGTTAAATCTGTAACGACAGCATGGAGGAAGGTATTATGTGGGAGAATGGGGTTGAAACAGTAACGACACCAAGGTGGAAGGTATTGTGTGGGAGAACAGGGTTGAAACAGTAACGACAGCACGGAGGAAGGTATTATGTGGGAGAACAGGGTTTAAACAGTAACGACAGCACGGAGGAAGGTATTATGTGGGAGAACGGGGTTGAAACAGTAACGACAGCATGGAGGAAGGTATTATGTGGGAGAACAGGTTTTAAACAGTAACGACAGCACGGGGAAGGTATTATGTGGGAGAACTGGGTTTAAACAGTAATGACAGCAGGGAGAAAGGTATTATATGGGAGAACAGGGTTGAAACAGTAACGACAGCATGGAGGAAGGTATTATATTTGAGAACGGGGTTGAAACAGTAACGACTGCAGGGAGGAAGGTATTATGCGGGAGAACAGGGTTGAAACAGTAACGACAGCATGGAGAAAGGTATATTATATGGGAGAACAGGGTTGAAACAGTAACGACAGCATGGAGGAAGGTATTATGTGGGAGAACAGGGTTTAAACAGTAACGACAGCAGGGAGGAAGGTGTTATATGGGAGAACGGGGTTGGAACTGTAACGACAGCAGGGAGGAAAGTATTATGTGGGAGAACAGTGTTGAAACAGTAACGACATCAGGGTGGAAGGTATAATGTGGGAGAACGGGGTTAAAACTGTAACGACAGCATGGAGGAAGGTATTATGTGGGAGAATGGGGTTGAAACAGTAACGACAGCACGGAGGAAGGTATTATGTGGGAGAACGTGGTTGAAACAGTAACGACAGCATGGAGGAAGGTATTATGTGGGAGAACGGGGTTGAAACAGTAACGACAGCATGGAGGAAGGTATTATGTGGGAGAACAGGGTTGAAATTGTAACGACAGCACGGAGGAAGGTATTATGTGGGAGAACGGGGTTAAAACAGTAACGACAGCATGGAGGAAGGTATTATGTGGGAGAACGGGGTTGAAATTGTAACGACAGCAGGGAGGAAGGTATTATGTGGGAGAACGGGGTTGAAACAGTAACGACAGCATGGAGGAAGGTATTATGTGGGAGAACAGGGTTGAAATTGTAACGACAGCACGGAGGAAGGTATTATGTGGGAGAACGGGGTTGAACATTTAACGACAGCATGGAGGAAGGTATTATGTGGGAGAATGGGGTTGAAACAGTAACGGCACCACGGAGGAAGGTATTATGTGGGAGAAAGGGGTTGAAACAGTAACGACAGCATGGAGGAAGGTATTATGGGGGAGAACGGGATTAAAACAGTAACGATAGCATGGAGGAAGGTATTATGTGGGAGAACAGTGTTGAAACATTATCGATAGCATGGAGGAAGATATTATGTGGGAGAACGGGGTTGAAACAGTAACTAGAGAATAAAGGAAAGTATTATGTGGGAGAACAGGATTGAAACTGTAACGACAGCAGGGAGGAAGGTATTATGTGGGAGAAAAGGGTTGAAACAGTAACGACAGCATGGAGGAAGGTATTATGTGGGAGAACGGGGTTGAAACAGCAACGACAGCCAGGTGGAAGGTATTGTGTGGGAGAACAGGGTTGAAACAGTAACGACAGCACGGAGGAAGGTATTATGTGGGAGAACAGGGTTTAAACAGTAACGACAGCACGGAGGAAGGTATTATGTGGGAGAACGGGGTTGAAACAGTAACGACAGCATGGAGGAAGGTATTATGTGGGAGAACAGGTTTTAAACAGTAACGACAGCACGGGGAAGGTATTATGTGGGAGAACTGGGTTTAAACAGTAATGACAGCAGGGAGAAAGGTATTATATGGGAGAACAGGGTTGAAACAGTAACGACAGCATGGAGGAAGGTATTATATGTGAGAACGGGGTTGAAACAGTAACGACTGCAGGGAGGAAGGTATTATGTGGGAGAACAGGGTTGAAACAGTAACGACAGCATGAAGAAAGGTATATTATATGGGAGAACAGGGTTGAAACAGTAACGACAGCATGGAGGAAGGTATTATGTGGGAGAACAGGGTTTAAACAGTAACGACAGCAGGGAGGAAGGTGTTATATGGGAGAACGGGGTTGAAACTGTAACGACAGCAGGGAGGAAAGTATTATGTGGGAGAACAGTGTTGAAACAGTAACGACATCAGGGTGGAAGGTATAATGTGGGAGAACGGGTTTAAAACTGTAACGACAGCATGAAGGAAGGTATTATGTGGGAGAATGGGGTTTAAACAGTAACGACAGCACGGAGGAAGGTATTATGTGGGAGAACGTGGTTGAAACAGTAACGACAGCATGGAGGAAGGTACTATGTGCGAGAACGGGGTTGAAACAGTAACGACAGCATGGAGGAAGGTATTATGTGGGAGAACGGGGTTGAAATTGTAACGACAGCAGGGAGGAAAGTATTATGTGGGAGAACAGGGTTGAAATTGTAACGACAGCACGGAGGAAGGTATTATGTGGGAGAACGGGGTTGAAACGGTAACGACAGCATGGAGGAAGGTATTATGTGGGAGAATGGGGTTGAAACAGTAACGACACCACGGAGGAAGGTATTATGTGGGAGAAAGGGGTTGAAACAGTAACGACAGCATGGAGGAAGGTATTATGGGGGAGAACGGGATTAAAACAGTAACGACAGCATGGAGGAAGGTATTATGTGGGAGAACAGTGTTGAAACATTATCGATAGCATGGAGGAAGATATTATGTGGGAGAACGGGGTTGAAAAAGTAACTAGAGAATAAAGGAAAGTATTATGTGGGAGAACAGGATTGAAACTGTAACGACAGCAGGGAGGAAGGTATTATGTGGGAGAAAAGGGTTGAAACAGTAACGACAGCATGGAGGAAGGTATTATGTGGGAGAACGGGGTTGAAACAGCAACGACAGCCAGGTGGAAGGTATTGTGTGGGAGAACAGGGTTGAAACAGTAACGACAGCACGGAGGAAGGTATTATGTGGGAGAACAGGGTTTAAACAGTAACGACAGCACGGAGGAAGGTATTATGTGGGAGAACGGGGTTGAAACAGTAACGACAGCATGGAGGAAGGTATTATGTGGGAGAACAGGTTTTAAACAGTAACGACAGCACGGGGAAGGTATTATGTGGGAGAACTGGGTTTAAACAGTAATGACAGCAGGGAGAAAGGTATTATATGGGAGAACAGGGTTGAAACAGTAACGACAGCATGGAGGAAGGTATTATATGTGAGAACGGGGTTGAAACAGTAACGACTGCAGGGAGGAAGGTATTATGTGGGAGAACAGGGTTGAAACAGTAACGACAGCATGAAGAAAGGTATATTATATGGGAGAACAGGGTTGAAACAGTAACGACAGCATGGAGGAAGGTATTATGTGGGAGAACAGGGTTTAAACAGTAACGACAGCAGGGAGGAAGGTGTTATATGGGAGAACGGGGTTGAAACTGTAACGACAGCAGGGAGGAAAGTATTATGTGGGAGAACAGTGTTGAAACAGTAACGACATCAGGGTGGAAGGTATAATGTGGGAGAACGGGTTTAAAACTGTAACGACAGCATGAAGGAAGGTATTATGTGGGAGAATGGGGTTTAAACAGTAACGACAGCACGGAGGAAGGTATTATGTGGGAGAACGTGGTTGAAACAGTAACGACAGCATGGAGGAAGGTACTATGTGCGAGAACGGGGTTGAAACAGTAACGACAGCATGGAGGAAGGTATTATGTGGGAGAACGGGGTTGAAATTGTAACGACAGCAGGGAGGAAAGTATTATGTGGGAGAACGGGGTTGAAACAGTAACGACAGCATGGAGGAAGGTATTATGTGGGAGAACGGGGTTGAAACAGTAACGACATCAGGGTGGAAGGTAAAATGTGGGAGAATGGGGTTGAAACAGTAACGACACCACGGAGGAAGGTATTATGTGGGAGAACGGGGTTGAAACGGTAACGACAGCATGGAGGAAGGTATTATGTGGGAGAATGGGGTTGAAACAGTAACGACACCACGGAGGAAGGTATTATGTGAGAGAAAGGGGTTGAAACAGTAACGACAGCATGGAGGAAGGTATTATGTGGGAGAACGGGATTAAAACAGTAACGACAGCATGGAGGAAGGTATTATGTGGGAGAACAGTGTTGAAGCATTATCGATAGCATGGAGGAAGATATTATGTGGGAGAACGGGGTTGAAACAGTAACTAGAGAATGGAGGAAGGTATTATGTGGGAGAACAGGATTGAAACTGTAACGACAGCAGAGAAGAACGTATAATGTGGGAGAACGGGGTTGAAACTGTAACGACAGCAGGGAGGAAGGTATTATGTGGGAGAACAGGGTTGAAACAGTAACGACAGCAGGGAGGAAGGTATTATGTGGGAGAACAGGGTTGAAACAGTAACGACAGCATGGAGGAAGGTATATTATGTGGGTGAACAGGGTTGAAACAGTAACGACAGCATGGAGTAAGGTATTATGTGGGAGAACAGGGTTGAAACAGCAACGACAGCAAGGTGGAAGGTATTGTGTGGGAGAACAGGTTTGAAACAGTAACGACAGCACGGAGGAAGGTATTATGTGGGAGAACAGGGTTTAAACAGTAACGACAGCACGGAGGAAAGTATTATGTGGGAGAACGGGGTTGAAACAGTAACGACAGCATGGAGGAAGGTATTATATGGGAGAACGGGTTTGAAACAGTAACGACTGCAGGGAGGAAGGTATTATGTGGGAGAACAGGGTTGAAACAGTAACGACATCATGGAGAAAGGTATATTATGTGGGAGAACAGGGTTGAAACAGTAACGACAGCATGGAGGAAGGTATTATGTGGGAGAACGGGGTTGAAACTGTAACGACAGCAGGGAGGAAGGTATTATATGGGAGAACAGGGTTGAAACAGTAACGACAGCAGGGAGGAAGGTATTATGTGGGAGAACGGGGTTGAAACTGTAACGACAGCAGGGAGGAAGGTATTATGTGGGAGAAAGGGGTTGAAACAGTAACGACAGCATGGAGGAAGGTATAATGTTGTAAAATGGGGTTGAAACAGTAACGACAGTACGGATGGAGGTATTATGTGGGAGAAAGGGGTTGAAACAGTAACGACAGCATGGAAGAAGGTATATTATGTGGGAGAACAGGGTTGAATCAGTAACGACAGCATGGAGTAAGGTATTATGTGGGAGAACAGGGTTGAAACAGCAACGACAGCAAGGTGGAAGGTATTGTGTGGTAGAACAGGGTTGAAACAGTAACGACAGCACGGAGGAATGTATTATGTGAGAGAACAGGGTTTAAACAGTAACGACAGCACGGAGGAAGGTATTATGTGCGAGAACGGGGTTGAAACAGTAACGACAGCATGGAGGAAGGTATTATGTGGGAGAACGGGGTTGAAATTGTAACGACAGCAGGGAGGAAGGTATTATGTGGGAGAACGGGGTTGAAACAGTAACGACAGCATGGAGGAAGGTATTATGTGGGAGAATAGGGTTGAAATTGTAACGACAGCACGGAGGAAGGTATTATGTGGCAGAACGGGGTTGAAACGGTAACGACAGCATGGAGGAAGGTATTATGTGGGAGAATGGGGTTGAAAAAGTAACGACACCACGGAGGAAGGTATTATGTGGGAGAAAGGGGTTGAAACAGTAACGACAGCATGGAGGAAGGTATTATGTGGGAGAACGGGATTAAAATAGTAACGACAGCATGGAGGAAGGTATTATGTGGGAGAACAGTGTTGAAACATTATCGATAGCATGGAGGAAGATATTATGTGGGAGAACGGGGTTGAAACAGTAACGAGAGAATGGAGGAAGGTATTATGTGGGAGAACAGGATTGAAACTGTAACGACAGCAGGAAGGAAGGTATAATGTGGGAGAACGGGGTTGAAACTGTAACGACAACAGGGAGGAAGGTATTATGTGGGAGAACAGGATTGAAACAGTAACGACAGCAGGGAGGAAGGTATCATGTGGGAGAACAGGGATGAAACAGTAACGACAGCATGGAGGAAGGTATATTATGTGGGAGAACAGGGTTGAAACAGTAACGACAGCATGGAGTAAGTTATTATGTGGGAGAACAGGGTTGAAACAGCAACGACAGCAAGGTGGAAGGTATTGTGTGGGAGAACAGGGTTGAAACAGTAACGACAGCACGAAGGAAGGTATTATGTGGGAGAACAGGGTTTAAACAGTAACGACAGCACGGAGGAAAGTATTATGTGGGAGAACGGGGTTGAAACAGTAACGACAGCATGGAGGAAGGTATTATATGGGAGAACGGGGTTGAAACAGTAACGACTGCAGGGAGGAAGGTATTATGTGGGAGAACAGGGTTGAAACAGTAACGACAGCATGGAGAAAGGTATATTATGTGGGAGAACAGGGTTGAAACAGTAACGACAGCATGGAGGAAGGTATTATGTGGGAGAACGGGGTTGAAACTGTAACGACAGCAGGGAGGAAGGTATTATGTGGGAGAACAGGGTTGAAACAGTAACGACAGCAGGGAGGAAGGTATTATGTGGGAGAACGGGGTTGAAACTGTAACGATAGAAGGGAGGAAGGTATTATGTGGGAGAAAGGGGTTGAAACAGTAACGACAGCATGAAGGAAGGTATTATGTGGTAAAATGGGGTTGAAACAGTAACGACAGTACGGAGGGAGGTATTATGTGGGAGAAAGGGGTTGAAACAGTAACGACAGCATGGAAGAAGGTATATTATGTTGGAAAACAGGGTTGAATCAGTAACGACAGCATGGAGTAAGGTATTATGTGGGAGAACAGGGTTGAAACAGCAACGACAGCAAGGTGGAAAGTATTGTGTGGGAGAACAGGGTTGAAACAGTAACGACAGCACGGAGGAATGTATTATGTGAGAGAACAGGGTTTAAACAGTAACGACAGCACGGAGGAAGGTATTAAGTGCGAGAACGGGGTTGAAACAGTAACGACAGCATGGAGGAAGGTATTATGTGGGAGAACGGGGTTGAAATTGTAACGACAGCAGGGAGGAAGGTATTATGTGGGAGAACGGGGTTGAAACAGTAACGACAGCATGGAGGAAGGTATTATGTGGGAGAATAGGGTTGAAATTGTAACGACAGCACGGAGGAAGGTATTATGTGGCAGAACGGGGTTGAAACGGTAACGACAGCATGGAGGAAGGTATTATGTGGGATAATGGGGTTGAAAAAGTAACGACACCACGGAGGAAGGTATTATGTGGGAGAAAGGGGTTGAAACAGTAACGACAGCATGGAGGAAGGTATTATGTGGGAGAACGGGATTAAAATAGTAACGACAGCATGGAGGAAGGTATTATGTGGGAGAACAGTGTTGAAACATTATCGATAGCATGGAGGAAGATATTATGTGGGAGAACGGGGTTGAAACAGTAACGAGAGAATGGAGGAAGGTATTATGTGGGAGAACAGGATTGAAACTGTAACGACAGCAGGGAGGAAGGTATAATGTGGGAGAACGGGGTTGAAACTGTAACGACAGCAGGGAGGAAGGTATTATGTGGGAGAACAGGATTGAAACAGTTTCGACAGCAGGGAAGAAGGTATCATGTGGGAGAACAGGGATGAAACAGTAACGACAGCATGGAGGAAGGTATATTATGTGGGAGAACAGGGTTGAAACAGTAACGACAGCATGGAGTAAGGTATTATGTGGGAGAACAGGGTTGAAACAGCAACGACAGCAAGGTGGAAGGTATTGTGTGGGAGAACAGGGTTGAAACAGTAACGACAGCACGGAGGAAGGTATTATGTGGGAGAACAGGGTTTAAACAGTAACGACAGCACGGAGGAAGGTATTATGTGGGAGAACGGGGTTGAAACAGTAACGACAGCATGGAGGAAGGTATTATGTGGGAGAACAGGTTTGAAACAGTAACGACAGCACGGGGAAGGTATTATGTGGGAGAACAGGGTTTAAACAGTAACGACAGCAGGGAGAAAGGTATTATATGGGAGAATAGGGTTGAAACAGTAACGACAGCATGGAGGAAGGTATTATGTGGGAGAACGGGGTTGAAACTGTAACGACAGCATGGAGTAAGGTATTATGTGGGAGAACAGGGTTGAAACAGTAACGACAGCATGGAGGAAGGTATATTATGTGGGAGAACAGGGTTGAAACAGTAACGACAGCATGGAGTAAGGTATTATGTGGGAGAACAGGGTTGAAACTGTAACGACAGCAAGGTGGAAGGTATTGTGTGGGAGAACAGGGTTAAAACAGTAACGACAGCACGGAGCAAGGTATTATGTTGGAGAACAGGGTTTAAACAGTAACGACAGCACGGAGGAAGGTATTTTGTGGGAGAACGGGGTTAAAACAGTAACGACCGCATGGAGGAAGGTATTATGTGGGAGAACAGGTTTGAAACAGTAACGACAGAACGGGGAAAGGTATTATGTGGGAGAACAGGGTTTAACCAGTAACGACAGCGGGGAGGAAGGTATTATATGGGAGAACGTGGTTGAAACTGTAACGACAGAATGGAGGAAGGTATTATGTGGGAGAACAGGATTGAAACAGTAACGACATCAGGGTGGAAGGTATAATGTGGGAGAACGGGGTTGAAACTGTAACGACAGCATGGAGGAAGGTATTATGTGGGAGAACAGGGTTTAAACAGTAACGACAGCAGGGAGGAAGGTATTATATGGGAGAACGGGGTTGAAACTGTAACGACAGCAGGGAGGAAAGTATTATGTGGGAGAACAGTGTTGAAACAGTAACGACATCAGGGTGGAAGTTATAATGTGGGAGAATGGGGTTAAAACTGTAACGACAGCATGGAGGAAGGTATTATGTGGGAGAATGGGGTTGAAACAGTAACGACAGCACGGAGGAAGGTATTATGTGGGAGAACGTGGTTGAAACAGTAACGACAGCATGGAGGAAGGTATTATGTGGGAGAACGGGGTTGAAACAGTAACGACAGCATGGAGGAAGGTATTATGTGGGAGAACGGGGTTGAAATTGTAACGATAGCACGGAGGAAGGTATTATGTGGGAGAACGGGGTTGAAACGGTAACGACATCACGGAGGAAGGTATTATGTGGGAGAAAGGGGTTGAAACATTAACGACAGCATGGAGGAAGGTATTATGTGGGAGAACGGGATTAAAACAGTAACGACAGCATGGAGGAAGGTATTATGTGGAAGAACAGTGTTGAAACATTATCGATAGCATGGAGGAAGATATTATGTGGGAGAACGGGGTTGAAACAGTAACGAGAGAATGGAGGAAGGTGTTATGTGGGAGAACAGGATTGAATCTGTAACGACAGCAGGGAGGAAGGTATAATGTGGGAGAACGGTGTTGAAACTGTAACGACAGCAGGGAGGAAGGTATTATGAGGGAGAACAGGGTTGAAACAGTAACGACAGCATGGAGGAAGGTATTGTGTGGGAGAACGGGGTTGAAACAGTAACGACAGTAGGGAGGAAGGTATTATATGGGAGAACAGGGTTGAAACAGTAACGACAGCATGGAGGAAGGTATATTATGTGGGAGAACAGGGTTGAAACAGTAACGACAGCATGGAGTAAGGTATTATGTGGGAGAACAGGGTTGAAACAGCAACGACAGCAAGGTGGAAGGTATTGTGTGGGAGAACAGGGTTGAAACAGTAACGACAGCACGGAGGAAGGTATTATGTGGGAGAACAGGGTTTAAACAGTAACGACAGCACGGAGGAAGGTATTATGTGGGAGAACGGGGTTGAAACAGTAAAGACAGCATGGAGGAAGGTATTATGTGGGAGAACAGGTTTGAAACAGTAACGACAGCACGGGGAAGGTATTATGTGGGAGAACAGGGTTTAAACAGTAACGACAGCAGGGAGAAAGATATTATATGGGAGAACAGGGTTGAAACAGTAACGACAGCATGGAGGAAAGTATTATATGGGAGAACGGGGTTGAAACAGTAACGACTGCAGGGAGGAAGGTATTATGTGGGAGAACAGGGTTGAAACAGTAACGACAGCATGGAGAAAGGTATATTATGTGGGAGAACAGGGTTGAAACAGTAACGACAGCATGGAGGAAGGTATTATGTGGGAGAACGGGGTTGAAACTGTAACGAGAGCAGGGAGGAAGGTATTATGTGGGAGAACAGGGTTGAAACAGTAACGACAGCAGGGAGGAAGGTATTATGTGGGAGAACGGGGTTGAAATTGTAACGACAGCAGGGAGGAAGGTATTATGTGGGAGAAAAGGGTTGAAACAGTAACGACAGCATGGAGGAAGGTATTATGTGGGAAAATGGGGTTGAAACAGTAACGACAGTACGGAGAAAGGTATTATGTGGGAGAAAGGGGTTGAAACAGTAATGACAGCATGGAGGAAGGTATATTATGTGGGAGAACAGGTTTTAAACAGTAACGACAGCACGGGGAAGGTATTATGTGGGAGAACTGGGTTTAAACAGTAACGACAGCAGGGAGAAAGGTATTATATGGGAGAACAGCGTTGAAACAGTAACGACAGCATGGAGGAAAGTATTATATGGGAGAACGGGGTTGAAACATTAACGACTGCAGGGAGGAAGGTATTATGTGGGAGAACGTGGTTGAAACAGTGCCGACAGCATGGAGGAAGGTATTATGTGCGAGAACGGGGTTGAAACAGTAACGACAGCATGGAGGAAGTTATTATGTGGGAGAACGGGGTTGAAATTGTACCTTCCTCCATTCTCTCGTTACTGTTTCAACCCCGTTCTCCCACATAATATCTTCCTCCATGCTATCGATAATGTTTCAACACTGTTCTCCCACATAATACCTTCCTCCATGCTGTCGTTACTGTTTTAATCCCGTTCTCCCACATAATACCTTCCTCCATGCTGTCTTTACTGTTTCAACCCCTTTCTCCCACATAATACCTTCCTCCGTGGTGTCGTTACTGTTTCAACCCCATTCTCTCACATAATACCTTCCTCCATGCTGTCGTTACCGTTTCAACCCCGTTCTCCCACATAATACCTTCCCCGTGCTGTCGTTACAATTTCAACCCTGTTCTCCCACATAATACCTTCCTCCATGCTGTCGTTACTGTTTCAACCCCGTTCTCCCACATAATACCTTCCACCCTGATGTCGTTACTGTT
>CAXEFP010001287.1:2500-76162 GCA_963995525.1 Escarpia spicata | reverse complement strand
TCTTCTCTCTCTCTCTCTCTCTCTCTCTCTCTCTCTCTCTCTCTCTATCTCTCTCTCCTCTCTCTCTCTCTCTCTCTCTCTCTCTCTCTCTCTCTCTCTCTCTCTCTCTCTCTCTCTCTCTCTCTCTCTCTTCTCTCTCTCTCTCTCTCTCTCTCTCTCTCTCTCTCTCTCTTCTCTCTCTCTCTCTCTCTCTCTCTCTCTCTCTCTCTCTCTCTCTCTCTCTCTCTCTCTCTCTCTCTCTCTCTCTCTCTCTCTCTCTCCTCTCTCTCTCTCTCTCTCTCTCTCTCTCTCTCTCTCTCTCTCTCTCTCTCTCTCTCTCTCTCTCTTGGGATGGACGCAAAATTCTGCCCTCAATGGCAAACCCGACAAACAGACAAAGCCGGACACACGTACAAAATACACTTGACACATGCGCAAACGTGCACGCATACACCATACACATGCGCGGAAACGAGCATTCACGAGCATACGCGCGGATACATGCGCACACACGAACATCCATGCGCATACCGTTGCGCGCGCGCGCACACGCACACACATACACACATCACACACACACACACACATTTTACCACACCTGAGGCACAACTTGGCCCACATCTTCCAGCAATTTCTCCAAACTCTGAACTGAATGGTCGACTGATGTATCCTCGATTGATTCTGCTAGACCGGTAGCTTCTTTCACTTTCGTCTGTAACATGAACAAAGGGGAACTGTACGGAAATACGTATTCTTATGTACGAGACCAATTGCGATATACACGTTATCGTGTTTAGTAAACGTGTGATGTGAGGGGAATGTACTATGTAGCTGGTTTTGTGTGCATTTTACATTGAGTTTAAAAATAGAGTGTAGAAGGATACCAGAACCAAAGATCAAAATAACCAGAATGTCTGGCAACAAATAAGTACAAACAAGAGGGTGGAAGGGAGAGAAGTAGGGAGGGAGGGAGGGAGGAAAGTAGGGAAGAAGGAGGAGGGAGGAAAATAGGGAGTGATTGAAGTGGGGAGGAGGGAGGGAGGGAAGTAGGGAGGGATTGATGTGGGGAGGAGAGAGGGAAGTAAGGATGAGGGGGAAGGGAAGTAGGGAGGGATTGAAGTGGGGAGGAGGGAGGGAGGGAAGTAAGGTTGAAGAAGAGCGGGAAGTACGGAAGGAGGGAAGTAGGGAGGAGGGAGGGAGGGACAGCGAACGATAGAACGGGGGAAGATGAAGAGTTAAACATGTATCATGAATCAATGAAATTTACAACAACACTTGTTTTGCTATTGAAATATTCACACAGTTACGTAAATCTGACATTAGATTAGTACCAAGATAAATTACTATTGCGCACGACAATTTTTATCTCGCAAGTTGATTTGCCAAAGTCCCCCGTCAGTTCCGTGCGCGGTCCGCGTTTGCCTCACATTCCCTGCTCCAGGCGTGTGGCCTGTCGAGAGCGCTTTGGCATTCATCACTTGGTAGGTGCGGCATTTTGATTCGTAGTCAAAATTATTCGGTAGCCTTTCAATGAGATTTAACATGACCACACCAATGAACGACTTCCTATAATCGTCCCACCTTAATTGACCACTTAGCTATACTTAATAATAACCACAATGAGGTGAATACTTGCACGCGAACTGAATCGTGGCGTGACATGGTGACATGGTGATCAACTGCTGGCAGGAAACCTGCACTAACTATGTCGTGCCGTACGCGACCCATAATGTTGCATCTGCAGTTTTCACACATAATAGTTTAGCTGGCTTAACTATAGACCGGTCTATTGCATACCGTTTGCAACGCTATTCGTCTTTTCTACAATAATGTTCCAAGTTACTTAAATGTTGTTAAACCTACAATTGATTCGGTTCACCTTTCCCTCTAAAGTTGCACATTCTAGAAAGAGACGGGCGAGGAGAAGCTGCCTATGCAAGACCAGAAGAATATTGGAAACACCATAACATACATATGTATAATGGGGGTACGGGGAGACAGGGACTATGGGCATAAAGGGGACGGGGGAAGGATGAAAATGCGGAAGGAAAGATGCTGGATGGGGAGGGGATGAGAGAGATGAAGGTTGCGAGACGCTTAGGTAACCATGTACACTCAAGCACACGCATACACCAACATGTACATGCAAGCACACGCAGGCACGCATAGATACATGCTGGCACAAATGGGCATATGCGTGGACACGCACGCACACGCAGGCACACGCGGACACACGCACGCACACGCACGCACACGCACGCACGCGCACGTACACGCACGCACACGCACGCACACGCATGCACACGCACGCGCACGCACACGCACGCACACGCACGCGCACGCACACGCACGCCCGCACCAAAGCAAGCACGCACGCAACTGAGGGGTGTGACTGCAAGTGATATAGACAGACAGAAAGAGAGCGGTAACTGCACGTATTAGAAACCAAGTATCACACACGATAACAATCTAAATAATCAGCCAGATCGAAGGCGACAGTATAGTAAATTGACCGTACAAATGAACACACATACCACGGGCACATCATTCGGGTCATCAATGCTATTAATAGCTATTTTCAATAACTCTTCCAACGTCAAAGTTCGACTTTTGAAAACATTAGCCAACACAACCAACGCAAAGATCGGCTTGAACAGCATCTGCAACATAAATATAATGAAGCCTGTGTTAAGATTAAAATCAGTATTCTCTTTCGCATCATAGACGATCACACCACATAATTATTTACTTTTTTTTATATCAAATAACTTTGGTTATTTTCACACTCATATAGGCTAATATTACAGCACAACTTACGATGGTCGACTATAATAATAACAATAATATTTATTATCCACGTAAATCGACAAATCCTTAGTTAAATCTTGTATTGCTATATTTGTGTAACATGTCATAGAGTGATGCTACACTGAAACCTGCTATATCTGCCTATTGTGAACATCAAAACGATACGCACTGAACTAACAACGATGTGTGCTCAAGGAAGTGTATTAGTGACACGTATCTACATATTTAAAGAAGACTACCGTTTTAACGGGCACATAAGGAACACCCGCCATCAAATAGAATCCATTCTTAAGTTTAAGGAGCATTTGTCAAAATGAAAAATAACCACTGCCGTGTCACAGAGGATAAATACTATTTCAGTGGCACAGCGGGAATGTGTTCTGGTGAAGCGTCCCTGTGTTGACATGTTTCAGTAGACAAGATCACTGTTGCGGAGAAAAAAATGATTTTAAAGAGGAAAATTGGGCTAACAATACTGTTAGTGAAACTGTCCCCTTTGGATATCTAACTGATTGGTTTTGAATGTGTTATCCTGCCTGAGTTTTTGCACTGAAAGGGTGTCGTTTTTACGTACGAAAGTTAAATTACTATTTAAACCTATCACTGTTACGAAAAAAAAAAGATTTTAAAGAGGAACACTGGGCTAAGAATAATATTAGTGAAACTGTCCCCATTAGATATCTAACTTATTGGATTTGAATGTGTTATGTCGCATGCAAATAAACCAATCCTGCCATCAGTTTTTGCACTGAAAGGCAGGGTGTCGTTTCTACGTACGAACGTTAAATTACTATTTAATCCTACGTTCATTTGACGATCGCACATCTACAATAATAACTATTCCGAATCGCTACCTACGAATTGATAATATGTGTAATCTTAATACTTTTACAATGATAATTATACTTAATGATTAGTAAAGTATTATGTAGATCATCTCCTATCATCAGTCGAACAAATCACATTTCTCTTACCTTGAGAGAGTCAGAGTCGAGGAACTGCTCGCAACTGGTACTTTGGGTCGCTCCGTCCCGTATTTATACCACAACTACGCGTCATCGGAAAAGAACACATCCAGGGCAACACATCTATTGTAGGAACACGTTGAATACGCTTAGCTAGACGAATCCAGCGCCGTCAAAGTGCGTGACCTCTTATTCAGTTGGACGTCTATTAGTCCAGTGGCAGAACCCCATATTTTCCCAAAGCCTTGTCACGTCTCCCTAAAATAATTTCTTTGCAATTTTGATTAGTCCATGTCACCTAGTAACAAAATCCACTGGGTATGTACTTCACACCCGCTTGCCTTTTTATAATCCAAGATGGCCGCCGAAATGCTAGAAAGACGTAACTTCTCTGAACGATTTGACTTAGGAAAGTGTTCTTGGGGTCTAGACATAGGTTTTTGGGGCAAGGAATGTATTTCTGAGGTTTTTATCAAGATTAGTTGAGTTCTTATTGCAGAAAAATCCACTATGGCTGCCAAAATTAATTCCGAAAAACTATCATAACGTTAGAATTATATGAGATACAGTGATGATGTTGGTATCAAAATCATTTTTTAGGATGATAAATTAATTGGGGTATGTATGACGATGCTTAGAAGATAAAGTCATGTAAAATAGGTCGAAATCAAGGTCATTTGAGGTCCTGAAACTCCTAACATGTTTTAGAATTTGAGCGTTAAAGATGTAGTGAAGAAAATCAAAGCCTCGCTCATGGGGGTTTTGTTGAAGACGAATCCAAATGCATACATCATATGTACACCTGAAGGTAAAGTCATATGCTAAGCAAAGGTCTAGTTCATTTGGCGTCCTGAAATCTTAATAATGCCATAGCTAGACCGTTAATAGGTCAAACTGTGTGATCTCTGACTGTTCAGTATGTTGCACTTGTCACAATCTCGTCACCTTGTCGCATTCCATGAATCTTTGTCACTATGATAAACACGACCTGCAAAATAATCCATACGTAATACAGCCCACTCTGCGCTTGAGTATTGTACGTTTAGACCATCAATTCCTGTACGAGGTATAAGAATGTCCATAAAACGTTATATTTCAGAAGACTCCAAATTTCCTTTTATTGCGCAGTGTAAACATGTATCTTACAGTATACACGCATGCAAAAATGTGACATTTCTTCAAATATATGTTTTCATAAGGGGTAATCTTGTATGCCTAGTAGGCCAAAACAGGTTGTCTGAGTTGACAGTCCTCTTTGATAACGCATATGTGAGCGCATAATTTACACGGCATCCATATTAAAAGAATACGTTTCGGTTGGTTTAATGTATCAGCTATAGATGACTGTTGCTAGATTTCCTATTTTTGTATTTTTTTAAAGGATATTATATGAATTATATTTGTCCGTGATTATTTTCAGTACCGTTACCCACAAGTTTGCATTGACACACAGCTCACCCAATAACGCTTTTTTATTCGATTGAAGAGCTTAACGTGTTGGACTAGGAGGTCATCTACACCAGAGTCATAGGTTTTCTAGTCAGTAACAGAGATCTCGACTTACCGCAAGTACTCTCAACCGAGCTGGCAGCCTAGCCACCCTCCATGTTCCACCCAAATGGGAGCATGGAAGTGGCGACCGGCAAATCAACCCTAAAAAAAGTTGCTGTGGAAGTCACACTGAGGGCTTGTGGCTCTCTGACTGGTGTGGTCATTGATGTCTCCACTGCTCTCTTGACAATTAATTGGCCTGTAAATGGCTCAGTCCAGACGTATGTTCAAGACTTCAAAATATGTTTGGCCTCCAAACTCTTTGAAAGCAACGAATACTTGACGTTTGACAGGTACCTGGACTACTCAGCCAAGAGCAGCACCCGAACAGCGCGAGCCACAACGTCTTCAAGGGTCCATAAACTCAACCTGAAGTCACCACTTCCAGCCCGTGATTCAGTGCTGAAATGTACGCACAACAACGTGCAGGTGAACCACTTGCTATAAGAAGAAATCCTGTACGACAACGACTTCCTAAACAATGCCACACAGGACCATCACCCTGTGGTGACCGGAGAAGATGCTGCTCCGACTGAAGTGTTCAAAGGCAAAACAACTTCATTTGTAGCAAGCTTCTGAACATGAAGAGGCAGACAGACATCATTATGACTCAACAGGCCATTTTCATTGGCAGGATCCACAAACAAGGGTCTCCGTCGTAGCTGACGACACGGATGTTTTTGCTCTACTTCTCCACCACTATGCAGCCCAAAACCTGCAGTGTTCCATGATCATGCAATCTGACATCCATGACCGAACATGTGTTGATATCCCAGCAACTGTGAAGAAGCACTCTGCTATCATCTCACAGGTTCTTGCACAACATGCCTTAAGTGTGTCACTTGATAATTATGTTGTGCACTAGACCGTAGAAACCAGCCAGCTGTGTGCAATATCTATGCTTTCTACGTGTAGGCGCGCTCCTTGTCTCGTAGCCGTTTCTGTTGTCCGAAGTCACACGTTCTTCCCACGCTTCACGGGTCTACTCCCGATCATCCTTTCCGATTTTGGGACACGTACTGCAAGAAACACCAATAAATCATGCATAACAACCACTTTATAAAATACTGATAACCAATTCGTTTCTTCATACGTTCGAAATGTCGCCCCAAAGCTTACAACATAAGGTATGAGTGATTTGAATCAATCATCACCTTAACAAGAACTGAACGTTAATTGGTTCTTCCTTCTTGTTCCCTGTACAGGAGTGAATATTAGGTATAATACTGATCAACCACTATTTCTGCTCTTTCTTTCCATAACTTCCTGTCAGTAGCCCCCCCCCCCCCCTCTTCATCATGCATCTTTACTCGATCGCTACATGTCGCTCCTAACACAGTGATCAACGTCTATACAGCATGTAAAATCGTTGGAAGCGTTGACAAGAATTATACTCAACATAAAGGAACTTTACTGAAGAATAATTATGCATGTTCTTCACTTTGTGTTACTTACCCGCACGTGATTGGGCATTCCTGCTTCAGTACGGGGCCCCTGTGAGGGCAACGACACGAGTTATTTGTCTTGATCCACGTGTACGCGCACCTGAACGTATAGTCGTGATTCTTGAACGGATCCGGGTTGTTAACACATCCGCCTATGTCTACGAGCCGAAAGAGCCTTGCTGGAAATACCACATTAACAAGGGGTCGTGCTTAAGTAAAGGCAGGGTTACTTCTCCAATTATGGATGGTAGCAACAATTCGCGAAGTCTCAAACAATAAATCGCTACAGCGGCGCCACATATTGGGTGATAGAAATAGTAACGGACATTGGTGCCATTGTGGATATCAGTACCGGGCAGGTTGGTAGGTAGGGCCTGATGTATTGGGTGATAGAAGTAGTAACGGACATTGGTCCTATTATGGATATCAGTACCGGGCAGGTTGGTATGTAGGGCTTGATGTATTGGGTGGTAGAAGTAGTAATAGGCAATGGTGCTATTGTGGATATCAGTACCGGACAGGTTGGTAGGTAGGGCCTGATGTATTGGGTGATAGAAGTAGTAATAGGCAATGGTGCTATTGTGGATATCAGTACCGGACAGGTTGGAAGGTAGGGTCTGGTGTATTGGGTGATAGAAGTAGTAATGAACATCGATGCTATTATGGATATTAATACCGGGCAGGTTGGTAGGTAGGGCCTGATGTATTGGGTGATAGAAGTAGTAATAGGCAATGGCGCTATTGTAGATATCAGTACCGAACAGGTTGGAAGGTAGGGCCTGGTGTATTGGGTGATAGAAGTAGTAATGAACATCGGTGCTATTATGGATATTAATACCGGGCAGGTTGGTAGGTAGGGCCTGATGTATTGGGTGATAGAAGTAGTAATGAAAATCGGTGCTATTGTGGATATCAGTACCGGGCAGGTTGGAAGGTAGGGCCTGATGTATTGGTTGATAGAAGTAGTAATGGGCATTTTTGCTATTATGGATATTAGTACCGGGCAGGTTGGAAGGTAGGGCCTGGTGTATTGGAAACATGTTGGAACGTTCGAAGTCTCAAGTCCCACACGAGGTATTAGTGGTGGTAGGAATTGGTGTAGATCATCATGAAACACTGTACGTCTTAGTGGATGTTGAGAATTTATATGACACCTCGTAGTTTGGTGCTGGGTAATCCATATTGACATTGTGCTATTCGTGGAATTCGATCGTAATAATATATTTTATATACACGAATTTAAAAATAAGTATCCGTATTAAATGAATTTGGAAAATGTACTGACAGTCCTTCGAAATGTATCATTTTGTTGGAGCAGGTGAACGTCTAGAGGAATCAGATAGGCGCAAAACGCAATGTTTATATATGTTACGAACGTAATACGCTAGAATTGCATGGCGGCATGTATATATCTAACTATTTACATAAATAAACAAACTCAGTTGCCTCACCCCTCTGCGTGCGTGTGCGTATGTTGTGTGCGTTTGCGTGTACGTTTGCGTGTACGTTTGCGTGTGTGCATATATGTGTACGTGCTAGTGTGCGTGCGTGCGTGCGTGCGAGCGTACATGTGGTACCCTAGTTGTGTATCACGTACAGTCGGCGCCTCCGAATCCTTCAGGACATTTGCACGAGCAGCTCGCAAGAGTGCCTCCGTTCTTGCATTCCTTTAGAAGGCACACTGTGTACAAATACGAAGACACCTTAGTTTGGTTATCGTAACATAACTTCTCCAGGATATACTGAACCGTAGCTGGGCACATTAATAATAAATCAGTAACATTTCGCAATTGGGAATTACGTCCTACCAGAATCATGATTGAAAACATCATATTATAAACTACGCCACAAACTCTGTACATAATGACATACATAGAGCTGAGTAGTAGTATATAGAGTCCACATGGCCTCGCCCCGCCCCCTTTTAGGCCTAACTCCATGCATAAAAAACGTCCTTATCTTTTTCGGGAACCTACTTATAAAAAAAAGATCAAAGGGTTTTGTGTAACCTGAGAGAAATCGGGAACCTACTTATAAAAAACGTCCCTAGCGACCGTTATATATATATATATATATATATACATGTATATATGTATATATATATATATATATATATACGTAATAGGCCTTTATATAACCACAACGGTTATAGCTAAAACCACTGTGGTTATAACGGCGCTCTAAACCCATTGTGTGAGAATAACACCGCTGTACCCTATGTAGCAGTAGCCAGCAGCGCTGGCCTATGATCTGGCGGCCTAGTCGCCTTGCCACGACGTCTTACGCACACCGAGCTCCACCTTCGTGCCAGTTAATGCCAGCACGATATATATATATATATATATATGCTTATGTAAGCCCGTATATAACCACAACGGTTATAGCGGCGCTGCGCTCTAAACCCATTGTGTGAAAATAACCCCGCTGTACCCTATGTAGCAGCAGCGGCGTGCGCTCGCAGCAGCAGCAGCAGCAGCAGCAGCCATGACCTATGATCCGGCGGCCTAGTTTCTAAATATAACCATGCGACTAGCCGGCTCTGTAACGGCGTTAATTTCAGCCGTGGCGCTATCAAAACGAAACGAATTCCATGCATGCATTTAGCGTTTAAAAGCTGTACTCAGCGGCCTGTTAAAGCAGGATGGTTATATGCGGTGGATAGACGAATGGACGCAAAATGGTGTAAGTTATGTTTTATTAATAGAAGTCACGGTGGCGTGAGCCAGGTCTGCGTAATGTTTGCTTGAGAGCCTCGTCCCTGCCGTAGCCGAGCGGCGCGTGAGTTGTCCCCGTCAAACTGCCGTTGTAGCATTTGTTGAGCGACCGGCTGGAATTAACGGCAAGTTTTCACACGACATACAGGTTTGTTGTAGAGTGTTGTGTGTAGGCAGGTGTATTTCCTTTCCACGTCGAGGCAGGTGGATTCTGTGAAATAATGCATATGAATAATGAGGAGTTTCCCAAGAACTAAATCACTGTTATTAATATAAAAGTAAATAATAAAGAATAGTTTAATACAAGAATAGCATATAAATAATATAAAAAGTAATTAATATAAAACTTACCGATAGGATAAAAGACGAAATACCGCTGTACTAAATAAAATAAAACTTACCGCTGTTCTTTGCATATGAATAATGGAGGAGAACTAAATCACTGTTATTAATATAAGAGGAGAACTAAATCAATAATTAATCAAGAATAGTAATTAATAAAGAATAGCATATTATTAATATAAAAGTAATTAATAAAGAATATAAAACTTACGGATAGGCTAAAAGACGACTTAACGCTCTACTAAATAAATAAAATAAAATAAAACTTACCGCTGATCTTTCGTGGAAGGTTGCTCAGACGTTGTGCTGGCGGTAGCCATGATTGAATGAAAATGAGCAACGACCGTTGCATGCATGCATTATTTCCTAAAGTCATTTATGCGTTAAGCGCGCATGCGCGAAAATGTTAAGCGCGCATGCGCAAAAGTGAAGTAAAACATTGAAGGCAAAGAGATCAAAATGGCAATAAACGAACGTTTAAATCATAAAATGAACCGTTGTATACGCTTAGTTAGGGATCAGGCATATTGTGGAGTATTAATAATAGAGAAATTCGATGTGAAAGTCACATTTGACAACGAACGCGCTAACGTGAACGTCGAATTTTTTTCTTGCCAATAACTAGAAACCGGATGGTGACGCAAGCCAGCTGTGGCGCGCGTGACGCTAATGGGGGTAGCTTATCACGATCGGAATGTGAAGCTAGAACAATGCCATTTCAAAAACGATACACGAACTATAAAAGCATGAATTGAAGCGTTGTTTAGGATCAGTGGAGAGTAGGGATCTGTGTAGTGCCATTATATTATAGAAAATCGATGTAAATAACGTTTGTGAACGAAAAGCACTACATGACCGTTCATTTTTTTCTTTCCGAAAGCAAAGACATCCGAGACTAGTCAGTTATGCGTTAGGCGATTAGTAGGATCTGCTTTGTGCTGTAGGGGTGCGTGCGTAGCGATAACGAGTTGGACGTTATCATCGAGGAGGCACTAGGCGTACCACACATCGAACCGCCGACGTACGAGAGTCTGTACACGGTGTCGCCAACACCGCCGGAAGTGATACAACGTCAAGTCATCGCGACGGGTCGGGGTCAGTTGGCCTTCCGCTATGAGCGGCACGCGATGTCCCCCCTCGCCGAACACCTCAGTGAGATGATTCTGGAGAGGGCGCGCGATCGATGCGGCGCTGTATCTGGTCCAGTTCGTTTCGGACTGGCTGCTAGGCACGGACTGGCGCGACTACATCAACCGCGCTCTGCTGGAGTCGACCGTCCATACGTACATTCAGCGCAGGAGCGGACTCGAATAGAACATTATGCTTGCTTTGTTTGCTATAACATTGGTTAAAAATAAAAGCCGTTGTTTTGAATGTTGTACTACGATGGCGACGCTTAATAAAACGTTGAAAATGTACTTTCCGTTCGACAGTCCCACACAGCTCCCCGAAAGTGCCACACAATTTCCTGACAGTCCCACACAGCTCTTTGACAGTCACACACAGCTCCCCGGCAGTATGTCTAGCTTGTTACATGTTTGCCTTCCGTACATGGTCTAGCTTGTTACACGTCTGCCTTCCATACATGTACTAGCTTTTTACTTATTTGCTATCCATACATGGTCTAGCTTGTTACATGTTTGCCTTCCATACACGGACTAGCTTGTTACATGTTTACCTTCCATACACGGTCTGGCTTGTTACATGTCTACCTTCCATACATGGTCTAGCTTGTTACATGTCTGCCTTTCATACATGGTCTAGCCTGTTACATGTCTGCCTTTCATACATGGTCTAGCCTGTTACATGTCTGCCTTTCGTACATGGGCTAGCTTGTTACATGTTTGCCTTACGTACATGGACTAGCTTGTTACATGTTTGCCTTCCATACATGGTCTAGCTTGTTACAGGTCTGCCTTTCATACATGGTCTAGCTTGATACATGTTTCCCTTCCGTACATGGACTAGCTTGTTACATGTTTACCTTCCATACACGGACTAGCTTGTTACATGTTTACCTTCCATACACGGACTAGCTTGTTACATGTTTGCCTTCCATACACGGACTAGCTTGTTACATGTTTGCCTTCCGTACATGGTCTGGCTTGTTACATGTCTGTCTTCCATACATGGTCTAGCTTGCTACATGTTTCCCTTCCATACATGGTCTAACTTGTGACATGTTTGCCTTCCATACATGGTCTAGCTTGTTACATGTTTGCCTTCCATACACGGACTAGCTTGTTACATATTTGCATTCCATACATGATCTAGCTTGTTACATGTCTACCTTCCATATATGGTCTAGCTTGTTACATGTCTGCCTTCCGTACATGGACTAGGTTCCCTGACAGTCCCACACAGCTTCCGACAGTCACACGCAGTTCCCTGATAGTCCCACACAGCTCCATGACAGTCCCACACAGTTTCCGACAGTCCCACACAGCTTCCCGAGAGTCTCATACAGCTTCCGACAGTCCCACACAGCTCCATGACATTTATTTTATTTAGGTCTTATTATTTAGCAATAGACCGGTAAGTTGCCTTTTACACGAGTCCTATTAATTATCTTTATTAATTAATAAGAACCTCATTAGTCATGTTTTGATTTAATTTGGGAACCTCCTCATTAGTCACAGCGATAGAGCGGTAGGTTCTGGCAGTCCCACACAGCTCCATGACAGTCCCACACAGTTTCCGACAGTCCCACACAGCTCCATAACAGTATTACACAGCTTCCTGACAGTCCCACACAGTTCCTGGCAGTCCCACACAACTCCCCGACAGTCACACGCAGTTCCCTGACAGTCACACACAGCTCCCTGACAGCCCCACACAGTTTCCGACAGTCCCACACAGCTTCCCGACAGTCTCATACAGCTTCCGACAGTCCCACACAGCTCCATGACATTTATTTTATTTAGGTCTTATTATTTAGCAATAGACCGGTAAGTTGCCTTTTACACGAGTCCTATTAATTATCTTTATTAATTAATAAGAACCTCATTAGTCATGTTTTGATTAAATTCGGGAACCTCCTCATTAGTCACAGCGATAGAGCGGTAGGTTCTGGCAGTCCCACACAGCTCCATGACAGTCCCACACAGTTTCCGACAGTCCCACACAGCTTCCCGACAGTCTCATACAGCTTCCGACATTCACACGCAGTTCCCTGACAGTCCCACACAGTTACCCGACAGTCACACAAAACTCCCGACAGTCCCACACAGCTCCATGACAGTCCCACACAGTTCCTGGCAGTCCCACACAGCTTCCCGACAGTCCCACACAGCTCCCTGGCTACATGTCTCCCTTCCATACATGGTCTAACTTGTGACATGTTTGCCTTCCATACATGATCTAGGTTGTTACATGTTTGCCTTCCATACACGGACTAGGTTGTTACATATTTGCCTTCCATACATGAACTAGCTTGTTACATGTATGCCTTCCATATATGGTCTAGCTTGTTACATGTTTGCCTTTCATACATGGTCTAGCCTGTTACATGTCTGCCTTCCGTACATGGACTAGGTTGTTACAGCTCCCTGACAGTCCCACACAGTTCCCTGACAGTCCCACACAGTTACCCGACAGTCACACAAAACTCCTGACAGTCCCACACAGCTCCATAACAGTATAACACAGCTTCCTGACAGTCCCACACAGTTCCTGGCAGTCCCACACAGCTCCATGACAGTCCCACACAGTTCCCCGACAGTCACACACAGCTTCCCGACAGTCCCACACAGCTCCCTGAAAGTATCACACAATTCCCTGACAGTCCCACACAGCTCCCTGACAGTCACACACAGCTCCCCGGCAGTACCACACAATTCCCTGACAGTCCCACACAGCTATCTGACAGTCCCACACAGCTCCTGACATTCCCACACAGTTCCCTTACAGTCCCACACAACTCTTGACAGTCAAACACAGCTCCCTGACAGTCCCACACAGTTCCGGTCAGTCCCACACAGCTCCCTGACAGTCCCACACAGCTCCCTGACAGTCACACGCAGTTCCCTGACAGTCACACACAGTTTCCCGACAGTCACACAAAACTCCTGACAGTCCCACACAGCTCCATAACAGTATTACACAGTTACCCGACAGTCCCACACAGCTCCATGACAGTCCCACACAGTTCCCGACAGTCCCACACAGCTTCCCGACAGTCCCACACAGCTCCCTACCACACAATTCCCTGACAGTCCCACACAGTTCCCTTACAGTCACACACAGCTCCCTGTCAGTCCCACACAGCTCCCTGACAGTCCCACACAACTCCCTGACAGTCTCACACAGCTCCGCCTGATAGTCCCAAAACTCCCGACAGTCCCACACAGCTCCCTGACAGTCACACACAGCTCCCCGGCAGTACCACACAGTTCCTGGCAGTCCCACACAGCTCCATGACATTTATTTTATTTAGTTCTTATTATTTAGCAATAGACCGGTAAGTTGCCTTTTACACGAGTCCTATTAATTATCTTTATTAATTAATAAGAACCTCATTAGTCATGTTTTGATTTAATTTGGGAACCTCCTCATTAGTCACAGCGATAGAGCGGTAGGTTCTGGCAGTCCCACACAGCTTCCCGACAGTCCCACACAGCTCCCTGGCTACATGTCTCCCTTCCATACATGGTCTAACTTGTGACATGTTTGCCTTCCATACATGGTCTAGCTTGTTACATGTTTGCCTTCCATACACGGACTAGGTTGTTACATATTTGCCTTCCATACATGAACTAGCTTGTTACATGTATGCCTTCCATATATGGTCTAGCTTGTTACATGTTTGCCTTTCATACATGGTCTAGCCTGTTACATGTCTGCCTTCCGTACATGGACTAGGTTGTTACAGCTCCCTGACAGTCCCACACAGTTACCCGACAGACACACAAACTCCTGACTGACAGTGCCACACAGCTCCCTGACAGTCTCACACAGCTCCCGGACAGTACCACGCAGTTCCTCGTCAGTCCCATACAGGGGTTCTGTATGTATGTATGTATGTAGGAGCCGTCGCACCACGGCGCCGATACTCGTCTAACTCGTATAACTAACTAACTAACTCGTCTAACTCGTAGGGGGGTGGCGGGGGGTTCTGTATGTATGTATGTAGGTATGTAGGGTAATAAAAACATACAGGGAGACATGTAGCCAGGGAGCTGTGTGGGACTGTCGGGAAGCTGTGTGGGACTGCCAGGAACTGTGTGGGACTGTCATGGAGCTGTGTGGGACTGTCGGGAGTTTTGTGTGACTGTCGGGTAACTGTGTGGGACTGTCAGGGAACTGCGTGTGAATGTCGGAAGCTGTACGAGACTGTCGGGAAGCTGTGTGGGACTGTCGGAAACTGTGTGGGACTGTCATGGAGCTGTGTGGGACTGCCAGAACCTACCGCTCTATCGCTGTGACTAATGAGGAGGTTCCCGAATTTAATCAAAACATGACTAATGAGGTTCTTATTAATTAATAAAGATAATTAATAGGACTCGTGTAAAAGGCAACTTACCGGTCTATTGCTAAATAATAAGACCTAAATAAAATAAATGTCATGGAGCTGTGTGGGACTGTCGGAAGCTGTATGAGACTGTCGGGAAGCTGTGTGGGACTGTCGGAAACTGTGTGGGGCTGTCAGGGAGCTGTGTGGGACTGTCAGGGAACTGCGTGTGACTGTCGGGGAGCTGTGTGGGACTGCCAGGAACTGTGTGGGACTGTCAGGAAGCTGTGTAATACTGTTATGGAGCTGTGTGGGACTGTCGGAAACTGTGTGGGACTGTCATGGAGCTGTGTGGGACTGCCAGAACCTACCGCTCTATCGCTGTGACTATTGAGGAGGTTCCCAAATTAAATCAAAACATGACTAATGAGGTTCTTATTAATTAATAAAGATAATTAATAGGACTCGTGTAAAAGGCAACTTACCGGTCTATTGCTAAATAATAAGACCTACATAAAATAAATGTCATGGAGCTGTGTGGGACTGTCGGAAGCTGTATGAGACTGTCGGGAAGCTGTGTGGGACTGTCGGAAACTGTGTGGGACTGTCATGGAGCTGTGTGGGACTGTCAGGGAACTGCGTGTGACTGTCGGAAGCTGTGTGGGACTGTCAGGGAACCTAGTCCATGTACGGAAGGCAGACATGTAACAAGCTAGATCATATATGGAAGGTAGACATGTAACAAGCTAGATCATGTATGGAATGCAAATATGTAACAAGCTAGTCCGTGTATGGAAGGCAAACATGTAACAAGCTAGACCATGTATGGAAGACAAACATGTCACAAGTTAGACCATGTATGGAAGGGAAACATGTAGCAAGCTAGACCATGTATGGAAGACAGACATGTAACAAGCTAGTCCGTGTATGGAAGGTAAACATGTAACAAGCTAGTCCATGTACGGAAGGGAAACATGTATCAAGTAAGACCATGTATGAAAGGCAGACCTGTAACAAGCTAGACCATGTATGGAAGGCAAACATGTAACAAGCTAGTCCATGTATGTAAGGCAAACATGTAACAAGCTAGTCCGTGTATGGAAGGCAAACATGTAACAAGTTAGTCCATGTACGTAAGGCAAACATGTAACAAGCTTGTTCGTGTATGGAAGGCACACATGTAACAAGCTAGTCCATGTACGTAAGTCAAACATGTAACAAGCTAGCCCATGTACGGAAGGCCAACATGTAACAATCTAGTCCATGTACGGAAGGCAGACATGTAACAGGCTAGACCATGTATGAAAGGCAGACATGTAACAAGCTAGACCATGTATGGAAGGTAGACATGTAACAAGCCAGACCGTGTATGGAAGGTAAACATGTAACAAGCTAGTCCGTGTATGGAAGGCAAACATGTAACAAGCTAGACCATGTATGGATAGCAAATAAGTAAAAAGCTAGTACATGTATGGAAGGCAGACGTGTAACAAGCTAGACGTACTGCCGGGGAGCTGTGTGTGACTGTCAAGGAGCTGTGTGGGACTATCAGGAAATTGTGTGGCACTTTCGGGGAGCTGTGTGGGACTGTCGAACGGAAAGTACATTTTCAACGTTTTATTAAGCGTCGCCATCGTAGTACAACATTCAAAACAACGGCTTTTATTTTTAACCAATGTTATAGCAAACAAAGCAAGCATAATGTTCTATTCGAGTCCGCTCCTGCGCTGAATGTACGTATGGACGGTCGACTCCAGCAGAGCGCGGTTGATGTAGTCGCGCCAGTCCGTGCCTAGCAGCCAGTCCGAAACGAACTGGACCAGATACAGCGCCGCATCGATCGCGCGCCCTCTCCAGAATCATCTCACTGAGGTGTTCGGCGAGGGGGGACATCGCGTGCCGCTCATAGCGGAAGGCCAACTGACCCCGACCCGTCGCGATGACTTGACGTTGTATCACTTCCGGCGGTGTTGGCGACACCGTGTACAGACTCTCGTACGTCGGCGGTTCGATGTGTGGTACGCCTAGTGCCTCCTCGATGATAACGTCCAACTCGTTATCGCTACGCACGCACCCCTACAGCACAAAGCAGATCCTACTAATCGCCTAACGCATAACTGACTAGTCTCGGATGTCTTTGCTTTCGGAAAGAAAAAAATGAACGGTCATGTAGTGCTTTTCGTTCACAAACGTTATTTACATCGATTTTCTATAATATAATGGCACTACACAGATCCCTACTCTCCACTGATCCTAAACAACGCTTCAATTCATGCTTTTATAGTTCGTGTATCGTTTTTGAAATGGCATTGTTCTAGCTTCACATTCCGATCGTGATAAGCTACCCCCATTAGCGTCACGCGCGCCACAGCTGGCTTGCGTCACCATCCGGTTTGTAGTTATTGCCAAGAAAAAAATTCGACGTTCACGTTAGCGCGTTCGTTGTCAAATGTGACTTTCACATCGAATTTCTCTATTATTAATACTCCACAATATGCCTGATCCCTAACTAAGCGTATACAACGGTTCATTTTATGATTTAAACGTTCGTTTATTGCCATTTTGATCTCTTTGCCTTCAATGTTTTACTTCACTTTTGCGCATGCGCGCTTAACATTTTCGCGCATGCGCGCTTAACGCATAAATGACTTTAGGAAATAATGCATGCATGCAACGGTCGTTGCTCATTTTCATTCAATCATGGCTACCGCCAGCACAACGTCTGAGCAACAACCTTCCACGAAAGATCAGCGGTAAGTTTTATTTTATTTTATTTATTTAGTAGAGCGTTAAGTCGTCTTTTAGCCTATCCGTAAGTTTTATATTCTTTATTAATTACTTTTATATTAATAATATGCTATTCTTTATTAATTACTATTCTTGATTAATTATTGATTTAGTTCTCCTCTTATATTAATAACAGTGATTTAGTTCTCCTCCATTATTCATATGCAAAGAACAGCGGTAAGTTTTATTTTATTTATTTTATTTAGTACAGCGGTATTTCGTCTTTTATCCTATCGGTAAGTTTTATATTAATTACTTTTTATATTATTTATATGCTATTCTTGTATTAAACTATTCTTTATTATTTACTTTTATATTAATAACAGTGATTTAGTTCTTGGGAAACTCCTCATTATTCATATGCATTATTTCACAGAATCCACCTGCCTCGACGTGGAAAGGAAATACACCTGCCTACACACAACACTCTACAACAAACCTGTATGTCGTGTGAAAACTTGCCGTTAATTCCAGCCGGTCGCTCAACAAATGCTACAACGGCAGTTTGACGGGGACAACTCACGCGCCGCTCGGCTACGGCAGGGACGAGGCTCTCAAGCAAACATTACGCAGACCTGGCTCACGCCACCGTGACTTCTATTAATAAAACATAACTTACACCATTTTGCGTCCATTCGTCTATCCACCGCATATAACCATCCTGCTTTAACAGGCCGCTGAGTACAGCTTTTAAACGCTAAATGCATGCATGGAATTCGTTTCGTTTTGATAGCGCCACGGCTGAAATTAACGCCGTTACAGAGCCGGCTAGTCGCATGGTTATATTTAGAAACTAGGCCGCCGGATCATAGGTCATGGCTGCTGCTGCTGCTGCTGCTGCGAGCGCACGCCGCTGCTGCTACATAGGGTACAGCGGGGTTATTTTCACACAATGGGTTTAGAGCGCAGCGCCGCTATAACTGTTGTGGTTATATACGGGCTTACATAAGCATATATATATATATATATATATCGTGCTGGCATTAACTGGCACGAAGGTGGAGCTCGGTGTGCGTAAGACGTCGTGGCAAGGCGACTAGGCCGCCAGATCATAGGCCAGCGCTGCTGGCTACTGCTACATAGGGTACAGCGGTGTTATTCTCACACAATGGGTTTAGAGCGCCGTTATAACCACAGTGGTTTTAGCTATAACCGTTGTGGTTATATAAAGGCCTATTACGTATATATATATATATATATATATACAACGGTCGCTAGGGACGCTATATAAGTGCTTACGTAAGCACAACGGTAGGTCCTACGTTGATCGCTAGGGAATTAGTCACTGGGATAACCGCTAGGTGGTGACACCTCAAGGAAGGGTCATCAATCAAAAAGTGACAGGCCTATATATATATATAATTAATTAATTAATTAATTATTAATTAATTTATTTATTAATTTATAACCACGGTGGTTTTAGCTATAACCGTATGTCGTAACCACGGTGGTTTTAGCTATAACCACGGTGGTTTCAGCTATAACCAATATCGTAACTAGGGACGCTGTTACTGGAATAATCGCTAGATGGCGTTATCACGTAACTAGGGACGCCGTAACTAGGGACGCCGTTACTGGAATAATCGCTAGATGGCGCCTTAATATTATCAATCAAAAGTGACAGGCCATCAATCACGTTTTTTATAAGTAGGTTCCCGATTTCTCTCAGGTTACACAAAACCCTTTGATCTTTTTTTTATAAGTAGGTTCCCGAAAAAGATAAGGACGTTTTTTATGCATGGAGTTAGGCCTAAAAGGGGGCGGGGCGAGGCCATGTGGACTCTATATACTACTCTGAGTGTATATCATCAGTTTTTTATACACTGTCGACGCAAGTAAACATGGGGTTTAATCGGACTCTCAATCAATATATTCCAGATTTTAGTCGTCATGCTCTTCTATCGAACTTAGGGCAGATTCATTCGCTTTACATTGCACCAGTTCGCCCAGTTGCTGTATCGAAAAGTAAATGTGTGTATCAAGTGGTAGATAGAGTTGATTCAGTTCTATCTACAGCTAAGATGATCGGCCAATGTTAAAAGGAGACAGACTGTTCCTAGTTAAAAATGGTATGTTCTTATATAGCGCAGTATCCAGTCCTCAGGACTGCTCAAAGCGCTTTACACTTTACTCCCTGGTAGACCTGTTCACTCGAACACCATCTCGACTTCTCTGGGAACCATCCCGTTATGAATTTAGTAATTAACTAATGTTCCTAAGATTATACGTTATATAAAGCTATTGACACTATACCAAGCTACCAGATATACCGATATGATATTAAAGTTTGCGCTCTTTTTTAAACCAACTGCTAGTTTTAGTTAGCGTATTCATACACTACTTAATATACAGTGCATCTGCAGTAGTGATATGTAGAACATGGACGTATGTTCTGGAGAGCATCAACGATGTTGAGTAATAGCACACACATTCTGAAATACACAATAATCTAATTGTCAATAGTCATGTGTCATTTCCTAAACCCACGTACCTAGGTTAGTATTGACACGCCAGCACTTTTCAACATAATTGCCCAAATTAATTAGAGGTCGAATGTAATTAAGATTATTTATCCAGACTTCTTTAGATGTAAGCATTTAAAAGCATGATTATGTAATTCGTAATACGTATTGAAATGTATACCTAAGTGTCCATATGTACGTCAATTTGGACAAGAGTACATTTAATCTCCTTGTATTATGTATGTATGCTGATACACTGAGTAATTATCAACTGTAAAACAAGGCATATGCATATTATGACATGTAAATTTTGATGTTGATTATATTTATGGGGTGGCTCCTGTGCCAGCGATATTGTATATCTTAATGGGAGTCTCCTGACCTTATCTAGTATTCATGTTATTCATTGTGTATATATCGTATATATACGTCAAATAAACTGATTCTGAGTCTGAGTCTGAGTAATAGAGGCGCTGTTTCCACCTGAATGCAACGGTCACGCATGGCTGACGATCTGTGCGGCCACCCCTGAAAGAGGCACGGCTTTTCTTTCAAAGTGCATAGATGTTCCTGACGTCGATCTTCTCGTGTCAGACATAACATGTTTCGCAAGAAAACGATGGCACCAAGTGTCGACTGCTCCACACAAATGTGATATTTAGTGTAGATAACATCAGACAAACTACTAGATTTATTTGGGTTCGGCCCAATTGAAATTCGGCGGAAAACGGCAATATTTCCTAAGTATTGCATGTCTCTACGGGGACGGTCGGCTTAGTAATCGTTTGTAGCTTAACCCTACCCATAACCATAACTAACTATAACTATATTGTATAGAGCGCGGTGGTGCAGTGTTTAAAACAACGGCGTGTGTGTGGGTGTTTATGTGTGTAGTGTATGTGTGTGTGGGGGGGGGGGGTGTGTGGGTGTGTGTGTGTGTGTGTGTGTGTGTGTGTGTGGGTGGGTGTGTGGGTGTGTGGGTGTGTGGGTGTGTGGATGTGTTGGTGTGTTGGTGTGTTGGTGTGTTGGTGTGTTGGTGTGTTGGTGTGTTTGTGTGTGGGTGTGTGGGTGTGAGCGTATGAGTGTGTGTGTGTGTGTGTGGGTGTGTGGGTGTGAGCGTATGAGTGTGTGTGTGTGTGTGTGTGTGTGTGTGTGTGTGTGTGTGTGTGTGTGTGTGTGTGTGTGTGTGATTGTGTGTGTGAGTGTTTGTGTGTGTGTGTGTGTGTTTGTGCGTGGGGCGTGGTGTGGTGTGGTGTGTGCGTGTGAGTGTGCATGTACGTGCGTGGGTGTGTTCGTACGTGTGTGTGCGCACAGGAGCGTGGTGCGTGCATGGGTTCGTGCGCGCGTGTGTGTGTGTATGTGTGTGTGTGAGTGTGTCTGTGTCTGTGTGTGTGTGTGTATGTGTGTGCGTGCGTGCGTGTGTGGTGTGTGGTGTGTGGTGTGTGGTGTGTGGTGTGTGTGGTGTGTGGTGTGTGGTGTGTGGTGTGTGGTGTGTGGTGTGTGGTGTGTGGTGTGTGGTGTGCGGTGTGTGGTGTGATGTGGTGTGCTGTGGCGTGTGCGTGTGCGTGTGCGTGTGCGTGTGCATGTGCGTGTGTGTGTGCGTGTGCGTGTGCATGGTGTGCGTGTATGCATGTGCGTGCGAGTGCGTACGTGAGTGGATGCGTTCGTGCGTGTGTGTGCGTGTGTGTGCGTGTGTGTGCGTGTGTGTGCGTGTGTGTGCGTGTGTGTGCGTGTGTGTGCGTGTGCTTGCGTGTGCTTGCGTGTGCTTGCGTGTGCTTGCGTGTGCTTGCGTGTGCTTGCGTGAACGTGTCTAAAACTCCCGGGATAGCGTATACACTGAATGCTTAGCAGAGATTAATATCCCATAATCAACAAGTTGACCCATCGGCTTCATTTTTTGCGTCTCAAAAGGAGAGTTGGATCAATGAGTCTCATCGTCATATAACTGGTCAGTCTGTCTCATCCTGGTTTGGCCAGGGGTGCATCTTTGTATATACAAACTCTCGGACTTATTAGACGCATCTGGCGATCAACAAACATTCAACCGATGTATTCAAGTATTAACAACGTCATTACAAAATTAGATTTCAAACGCCCTGCATGACGTTTATACACATTCATTAACACATCATTTCAGGTACACTCACACCTATCAGTGCCCCCAAGCCACACGATTTTAACCCCACCAAACTCACACGCTCCCTGCCTTTGCTTAGGCAACATCTAGGCATAACGATTTGCCCTGCCACGCAACAATTACCAAGGCGCTACCAGATTAGAATCAAGTACATGTAATTTGCTTTCATCCAGGCCGTTGTACCGTAGGCCATTGTGGTATCTAAACCTTGATCGAGAGAGTATTTATAGTTGGTTACATCGCTGAGTGGCTGTTTATGTTAGCATCTAGTTGTGCAGCAGTGTGAGACGAGGTTTACGTAAGGTCTCACTGAGTACTATTGGTAGTAATGAATGTAGAAGAAAGCACATCATTTGTGGAGTAACTACTAAATTAAGTACCCGGCACATGGGACAGAAACGCACCAACCACTGAATTCCATTCTGACGACGGATAGTTTACTTTATTAAATTATTACCATTTTAAACCAATTATATACAATGGTCGGCGGAATGGCACTTCTTGAAATCCAATCAATTTCAATTATAACCAGGCAAGATAATACTTATGGTTGTAATGAGTCATCGAGGAATTGCTACACCTCTTCTTTTCTTTGTAAGTTAATATACATTCGAGATATACTGTACCAAAACGTGATATTTCCCATAAATACTTTATCTGCTATTATGTAATGCATGTTTATGCATAATTTGGATGTTATCTGCGCAAAAAGCCGATAAACAATTGTGTTAACGTGAATCATTTTGAACTTGCTGCCACGTGGATGATTAAATATGCAGCCATAGTATAATGACTATTCATGAAACGCGCAGTAAACCGCGCACAGTCAATGTATTCAGATTCCGAGGTGAGATGATTCAAGCAATGGCATTGTAAATAAGCAATTTGTTGACATGTGTACAGGTATATTGACAATTATTTTTATAAGTATAGGAAGCGTATGCATTGCTTATTTATCCTGCTTCCCAATGCCGTCAACCGAGTAACGTTTCGATTATGTAGAATTACAGGTATAACATCCGCCGACGCCCACGGCTGCTGTCGGTGTCAGCTGGGACTGGATCTGTCGAGCCTCTACTAGAGGAGTCTACAGCGGTATTTAACATTTTTGGCACTGTTACCCCTTCTTCAAGCCAACAAACCATAATTACCCCTCCATTTCAAAATGCCAAACTCGAGAAAAGGAAATAAAAGAATATAAATTATAGTCGCATAATTAAGATAGCATTAGCTATGGCTTGGCTCCGTATAACAAGCAATACATTACAGATGAAAATATCTGTGTATGGTTGAAGTTGCATCTTTTTAATAAACTCTGAGATGTTTTGTCACAGCTGGAGCACACCACAGGTCATCAGTGTGAGTTCTAATACAGCTAGAGCACATCACAGGTCATCAGTGTGAGTTCTAATACAGCTAGAGCACATCACAGGTCATCAGTGTGAGTTCTAATACAGCTAGAGCACACCACATGTCATCAGTGTGAGTTCTAATACAGCTAGAGCACACCACATGTCATCAATGTGAGTTCTAATACAGCTGGAGCACACCACAGGTCATCAGGGTGAGTTATAATACAGCTAGAGCACACCACAGGTCATCAGTGTGAGTTCTAATACAGCTGGAGCACACCACAGGTCATCAGTGTGAGTTCTAATACAGCTGGAGCACACCACATGTCATCAGTGTGAGTTCTAATACAGCTGGAGCACACCACAGGTCATCAGTGTGAGTTCTAATACAGCTGGAGCACACCACATGTCATCAGTGTGAGTTCTAATACAGCTGGAGCACACCACAGGTCATCAGTGTGAGTTCTAATACAGCTGGAGCACACCACATGTCATCAGTGTGAGTTCTAATACAGCTGGAGCACACCACAGGTCATCAGTGTGAGTTCTAATACAGCTGGAGCACACCACATGTCATCAGTGTGAGTTCTAATACAGCTGGAGCACACCACAGGTCATCAGTGTGAGTTCTAATACAGCTGGAGCACACCACATGTCATCAGTGTGAGTTCTAATACAGCTGGAGCACACCACAGGTCATCAGTGTGAGTTCTAATACAGCTGGAGCACACCACATGTCATCAGTGTGAGTTCTAATACAGCTGGAGCACACCACAGGTCATCAGTGTGAGTTCTAATACAGCTGGAGCACACCACATATCATCAGTGTGAGTTCTAATACAGCTGGAGCACACCACAGGTCTTCAGTGTGAGTTCTAATACAGCTAGAGCACACCACATGTCATCAGTGTGAGTTCCAATATATTTAGTTTTTTGGTTGTAATGTTGATCCATAAGTACTATGGGACGAAAAATATTAGAGCTCAGTCAGACCGAGTTGGGTATTCACCACCAGCTAGTTGTCAGAAAGTTATCACGTCAGAATCCTGAATGTTTTCTTTCAGCGTGCTATCTTTCTTCTCGGATGACTCCTTTGTTCACAGTAAAAGTACCTCTATCCATGCAGTCTTCTCAGTGCTCCAGACCCGGGAATTGTTCAAGTATGGCCTTTTCCACGGAAATGATGTATGCCGTGATTTTATCAACAAAAATTAATGGACAACAATTAACAATTTGAAGAACATGGATATCTCGGTAGCTTGAACTTCATGTTTGTAAAACTGGATTTCCAATATTCCATTGTTGTATAGGGTTCAGCTGACTGACCTCACCAAAAATTAATGTATGGATTCTTGGTCTGACAACGTCACCTGAAATTTTAGTGTGTGGCAGTACTCCCCCTTCCAAGAACATTATGATTGTTCTCTTAATTTGAATTCACGATGAAACGCTGTCCGTATACTAACCAGCGATCTTCCATATGGAAGAGGGGAATACTGAAATCAGCTCTAGTCTCTTCACATTCACTGACAATTCTGGGGTTCATGGCTCTCCATGGTAAACAGTTGAGAGTGAGAGAACAGATAGTCCTCTTTTACATAGTCATCTTTCGTCTACAAGCAATTATGCATGGTAGATAGGATGTTGATACATTAATTTAAAGTGCCTTAAATGTTAACATTTCTGCAACTAAAACGGTCTTATCTCTAAGTGACCTCGTTCATCTCAGACATTCCGTTTTCATGGTTGTGGCCTAAAGTGATATCTGGATTGTTTGTGTCCCTCCTTCCTCGCCAAAGAGGAGCCTCGAGTTTTCAAATATATATGGCTTGATGAGATCCTGTCCGATTGTAAGGGACATTTTACTTCACGTATAAGGCGTTCTGGTACATCATTCCTCGATACATCTTCAATGTAGTGTGCTGCAAGAGCGATGTCATGATGAATAATTAATTAGTGAAATATCCACAGTTTAAAAAGCTTCCGTTACCTCCCGAAAAAGCCCGAATTACCCCCAAGGGGGTAATTTAATTAGGTTAAATACCGCTGCTCTACTACACGCAAGGGTCTCGCTATTCTAGCTAGGAAAACTGCATTGCCCAATATTTGACATGCAGTGAACGAAAATGCACACTAAAATATCAGTATATGCAACCTTTTTGTAGTAAGCCTCCCTGTCCCGAAGGACAATAGGTTCTGCGCATGAAGAGTCAATGACTGGTGGGGCGGCGTCTGCTGTGACTATGCAGGCCAATCCTTGAGTGACAGTCCCTTGCACAGTTTCTGCAGACGTAGTTCGATGGCAAAACTGGCGCGCCGTTCTCACGATCCCTTCGTTATCGTTTCTTCTCCATCCAGGTTGTGTTCCGCTTTTCCTCGATGGTTTTCACCCCCTCTTGCACTGTTGCGCGCCATGTGCTGCGAACTATTGCAGCTGTCTCCCATGATGTTGTGTCGATGCTGCATGCCTTCATATCGCGTCGACACACATCCTTGAAGCGAAGCAACGGGCGACCGGTGGATCTGGATCCTACTTCAAGCTCACTGCAGAGGATGTCTTTAGGGATTCTACCATCCTTCATGCGACATACGTGGCTGAGCGATCGCAAGCGACGCTTGCTGAGGAGAGCATACATGCTGGGCGTGTTTGCCTGCTTAAGCATTTCTGCATTTCGTATGCGATCCTGCCAATTCACTCCAAGAATGCACCTGAGGCAACGTAAGTGGAATGTGTTGAGACGACGCTCCTGCCTTCAGTGTGAGCGTGCCGTTTTCCCATACCCTCGTGGTCAGCCTGGACATTACAGAATATTGCTGGTGATAGTTGACCCCATGTAGGTGAAGTCTTGGACAACTTCAAAGGTGTGCTCATTAATGTTGATGGATGGAGCATTGCGAACTTCCTGGCCCATGATGTTCGTCTTCTTAATGCTGATGGTTAACCCAAATTCTTTTCAGGCATCAGCAAACCTGTCTGTTATTCTCTGGAGGTTTTCTGCAGAGTGGAATGTAAATGCAGCATCATCAGCAAAAACGTTCTCGAATGAGGCATTTGCGGATCTTGGTCTTTGCTTTCAGACGGGCCAGCCTGAAGAGCTTGCCGTCTGATCTGGTGTGAATGTAGACTCCATCTTCAGAGGTTCTGAAAGCGTGCGATAGTACCATTGAGAAGAAGATGCCGAATACGGTCGGTGTATGCAAGCAACCCTGTTTAACCCCGCTCTTGATGGGGAAAGCTTTCGAAGTTGCTCCTTCATACCGTACCGTGGCTTCCATATTGTCGTGGAAGGCTATGACCATGTTCATAAGTTTTGGCGGGCAACCGATTTTTTTCGCTCCTACTGACAAAATCAAAAGACTTGGTCAGATCGATGAATAATATGTAGAGTGTTACCTGCTGTTCGCGGCATTACTCCAGCATCTGGCGCAAGGACAAGAGCATGTCGATTGTGGATCTATCTCTGTGAAAGTCACACTGAGCTTCGGGGTACACTTGCTCTGCCAATTTGTGCTGTCTTTTCAGAGTGACTCGTGCAAAGGTTTTGCCCACAACACTGAGCAGTTGGATACCGCGGTAGTTGTTACAGTCGCTACGGTCACTTTTGTTTTTGTACAGAGTGATGATATTGGCGTCCCGCATGTCTTGAGGCACTGTGCCCTCATCGCAGGACTGGCTTAGAAGTTCGTGGAGCATGGTGAGTAGCACAGGCTTGTCCCTCGTACATCCCTCGGATGTCGCCAGTGTCATGATGACAACTGAATACTGTTGCAGAGACTTTGTCAATAGTCATTGCTCATTTCCAAGCTGTCATTTGCGTTGCAGATCTTGCTGTTCTGAGAGCAGCAAGTGTGGCTGCGTTGGGGTTCTTCTTGTAGTTCAATAGTGATGTGCGTTTCGCTTCAATGGCTGGCGCCATGTCGGATATGTGGGTCCTAAGCCAGTCTGCGGTGCTTTTTCTCTGTTTGCCGAAAGTTGTCAAAGCGGCTTTGTAGCTGCTGTCTCTGATGTGTGACCATTTGGCTTCCATACCTCCTCCTGGTGTGCGATGCAGAGCCTGTTCAAGGGAATTTAGGTGCCTTCAGTCAGCGATGGAACGGAGGTATAGGCAGCGTTGATATGAGGATGACACTTCTGCTTGGAATGATAAATCTTTTTTGGCCTGAGTTTAACCTAGCTGTATACCAGGGCGTGGTCAATGTCGCAGTCCGTACTGTGAAAGCTGGTTGTGAAGAGCACATTGAGACTCTCTGGCGGGGTTTAGTTTGGAAGAATGTATTGGTGATGCAGAGGTTGTGATACGAGCAGCGAACCGTTTGCGGCGAGGCGTGTCTCTTGAAGAGATGCAATGTCCACATTTAGTCTGCTGAGATCTGTGTCAGCAACTGTCTTCCGTGTGTCCGTAATCGGCATGAGGTCTTCCGACATGCCAAGACACATGGTCCTGACATTCCTGCTTGCGATTCGAAGGGCTGGTACCTTCTTGACATTTTTCTTTGTTTTGTCTGGTGCAGTATTTCAGTCCACTTGTCAGGTGAGAACCCTAAGCTCCAAGTACCCATTGAAGCATGTGGACACTGGCGGCACAGCACCTTTACTGATCGATTTGAGGCAGGCAGTAGCTGTCCAGTGAGATGCGATGATCTCTCCCACCGTCGAAGGCAGCCCGTGGCGTCCGTTCTCTATACCAATCGAGTTGGACTTACAACCCGTAACTGCTGTCTTCCGTGTCGTACAGTCGCGTTGAACCGAGTATGGAGTGACACTCTCCATGGCGCATGCCTGGGCAAGATATGTGGGGGTCCTGGGTTGCCCAAGCGGCAAGATCCTCCTCTCGGCTTCGTTAGTGGGATCCACAGGAGTGCAGAGCACGACATTTCGCACAAGTTTGGCTGCAGGAGCTGTCGGAAGATGTTATGATGACATATGACCGCCTTCGGGGCTCCACTCCGGATTTTCTGTCTGGGTTTATTACCATAGCCTTTGTCTCTCCCGAGACTCCCATAAGGCAGTGGGGGTTTATGATCAGAGTTCTCCGTCTCCTAGACTGTTTGCCATCCAAGGACAGTGAGCCCAGTCTGCTCAATGCTATTTACCCATAGCTGGAGGTTGGATTAGTGAGCGTCGGGACATGTCCACACGTCGGTGGGCCCAGCACACTACACCTGAGGGATCCAGCCTGCGCACCGATCCCCAGCATATTTGCTTGGGGCCGCAAGGTACCCAGTATCCGTAGTGCGCCACAATGAGATTGTGCTAGGGTCTTGTCTGTGGAGAGTCTATGTACCAGCAGGGAGTTAGCTGGCGGCCGAAGCTCACACTACAGCAATTGACGCATCATACAGACCTGTGCTACTGCACCGCACTTCTACATGCAACCATAGCAAGAGGATTAACCTGGTCGTGGATGTTATTTGTTTTGCTTAAATCTGGGGTATGTGTGTCTACGGGTCTTGCGATGCACACATTTTGGACACGAACAGATCTGCACTCTAGTATATATATATTTTTATCCATTAATATATATTTATAAATCTAATAATAGATCAGATCAAGTTGCGCTGCTTCATGTGAATAGCACATTTGATAATAATAGTACTCGCTAAAAACACACAAATTAAACATTTATTTTTGACATGTTACTTTACCGTTACTGTACACTTTTTGCGAAAATGGCCCATATGTATAATTGTCTCTGGTATAGGTAGATGCGGATGTACAGCCAAAAGTCAGGAAGCTGGAGTGTAGTATCATCAAAGATAGCGAACACATACAGTGATGTCATCGGTATCTAAACCGATGTAGTTCACCGAAGAATGCTCTATACTGAACCTGTCTGACAGCGTCGAAAGTTGTTGCCCGAAGATTCATGCCATATCTGCCAGTCCCTGGCACCCACCGGTCCATCACCAACTGCAGAGCTAGTCAGGTGTCACCACATTCTTATGTCGAGCACCGTGCATTCTACATTGGTTTCCAGTCAGTCAAGCTAACTGACTCACCTGGAAGCCAGTGTACACCCCATCAGCACTGGGGAAACTGTCACGGATGCAACACACGACACAATTGGGATCACTCGGTGGACATTCTCATGACAAACTGTTAATATGCAGCATGTTGCATGGGTGTAGAATCTTGTCCGAGATCCTAGACAAATACATCTGCCCAGTATGCCAAAGAAAAAAGAAAAAAGGCAGCAAGAAATGTTCTACTACAGCTGCATTTATACATGTTGATATCTTAGGAACAGTCAGTGTTTACCGGGGTTATTCCGGGGAAGGGGTGGGTTGTTACAGCAAGCAGACATTAGTGGAATATGCACTTTTTTCAAAACGGTGATAAATTTTAACTATTTTTCTTTACAAGGTGTTCAGTATCATCACATGAATTTAAAATTGTTCAATTTCATTACAGTGACGCTTGATCTTAGTCAATGTTATCGATTGATTTGAATTCTGCTAATCAATAAAGCATCAGTAAAGCGCATTTATAATTTTTGTTTTGTTTTCAGTATACACATTCATGTCAGTATCTACCATGTGTACCTACTACACATATTCATGTTTGACATTTTAAAGTTCTTCCTGAGGTTGAATGGTCAAGGTGAATGTTGGAAATGACAAAATGAGGTATTATAGTGATGCTAACAGTATATTATCTTCGTCAAATATTCAGAGGTTCATAATATGTATGTCTACCTTCTTCAAATATGACTAATTTATTTTATAAACTTATTTCAGAGCCATCGCCATATGCTAAATACGTTTGAAAGGTGTATTAATATGTCTGTGTTGATACGCTGTGGGTATAATATACAAGTGCAGAAGTCTACTTAATTTTCCATGTCCAAAATGTTATTATTAAAATGTGTTTGAAAAGAAATGTATATTTAAATGTGCACATTAAAATTTGTTGATAACTTATACGTGGTTGATTATTATAAATTTGAAATTACCTGGATTTATCAAATGTTGGCCTCCCTCAGACTATGTATTTTTCATGTGTACGCCTGGCCCGGATGACCGCCACTTGCCCTTTCTCTGCCTCCTCTCATTCTCATTCTTGGGTTGCAGTGTCGCCTCTAGCAATATCATAATTCAGGTTACCTATTATGCATTCATATATTGCTGTGGTGAGAATATATACACATATTGGCAAATACATAAGAATAGCTGGCATATATCAGTTGAAAGGATACCAATTAATGCATTACATACACTATAGCCAGGCATCAAGGACCACAATGGAAACAAGTGCGTACATTTTCTTGTGTAATCCTTTATATATGGTGTGCTCTAGCTGTATTTATATTTTATATATTTACACGTTTATATTTTATATTGAATAAAATCATCATCACCATCATGGTTGTCATATAAACATGTTAATTATTTTGCATAAAATACAATGCAAATCAACACATTCCGCAGTAATAGTATCGAAACATGAGACACAAAACAATGTTTTAATAATTATGATGAAAAGTAAGATAACACATCTACTCTCTGTAAGTATTGTCGCAATAACATAGCTTATTAAAATAGGTTATTAACAAGATACTGCGTAACCAAATACAATATGTATCACAAATTTTGGCATGCTCGTTCAGTCGTTGTCACTCTCTGACTGAATATCTGGCCGATATGACGGCTGTCTTAAAGTCAGCCTCGAGTCGAATGTAGACGTTCGCAAGTTGCAATTCTCGTTGAATTAATACACGGCTACGCGTTCTTGATGCTAACCTTCGTACAACTACTTTGGAATCGTCATCTTGCTACGCCATAGTACGGGTGTGTTGTTGTTGGGAGGCCGGTCTCGCGTAAAGCACGTGACCGAAATGGCGCAGGAGGTCGACAGCGCAATTGGCTTTCGTCTGTTATACCCGGTGTAACAACAAATCTTTTTCTGTACGATTACACAAACAAGTATGTATTTTGTTATTAAACCGACTGTACGCACTAGTTAAACTATTCACACATTACACATCTGGACCTAAAAGAACCGGATTGGCGATTGGCAAACGAACTGGTTGAGGACCTTTAATCAATCTATCGGTCTTAAATTGATATTTGTTTGTGTCAAGAGCTCGATAGATATTTCATCTAGGGTATATTAAGTTGCATGCTGAATAACAGCCATTCTGAACTGTTTATTTAAGAACGTGTACATACAAATTAACAAGATTTACTTTTTTAATCATATTTGCTACCGCATATGTCGCCTTGGTATTTGATTTGTTATTCAATAAAGTCTACTTTTGTAAAACAATTACCGATCGCTAGGACCGGCTAACGGATGTCCCATCTTTTACGCTGTGTTATCTTAAAATTGCATATTTTGTGAACACAAAACAAGTATATCGAGTTGTGGAAATGGACATAATTATAGTATATGGTGCATTATGATTCATTTGTGATTTGTATTTAAAAGATGGACGGTCTCAGAATGTGTCTTAGAGTGTAGTGGCCAGCGCATGTCTCGTGCTGATTAAACGCTTGTTTAATCAGCATGGGGAACAAGTGGTTGGTACAATCGATAGATGTGCGGCATAGAGAGGAGTGTGTACTGTTATGTGTAATGCTACTTGTAGAGGTGATCGGGATAGAGAAGTGTGTGTACTCTCATGATTCTGCTACTTGTTAATGTACAGAATAGAGAGGTGTTTGTACTATCATGATTACTGCTACCTGCAGGTGTGCGGGATAGAGACGTGTGTGTGTACTGGCATGTCTGCTGATAATTCTGCATGTGCTGGATAGAGAGGTGTACGTATTTCCATGTTTATTGCTACTTATAAATGTCCGGGATAGAGAGGTGTGTTAGGTATATTTTTTATTGTTAACTGCAGGTGTGCGGGATAGTGAGGTGTGTGTATTTGTGTGTATGTTGCATTTTGTATATGTTACCTGTATGTGTGCGGGATAGAGAGGTGTATGTTTCGTAACCCGTCAATAGACACACTTGCACACAACATATTTACCTGTGTTTTGTAGAAGTGTATTTGTGAGTTAATTATGCTCGCTCTGGTGAAACCTAGAACTCGGTTGCCTCAACCACAATGGGGACACACGCCCACGTAAACAAATCAATATTAAAATGTCAAGCACAATGTCGTGACATTTAGTATTAACAAATGCGTTCGTTGAACTTACTTACGAGGCACACAACAATGATAGGCTGAACCACGCATCACAAATATCTGAAAACTCAACAACCCTTTATCTGACGTCTAAAGTGTTTTTATATTTGTCATTAGTCATGTGTCATTTCCAACACGTACCTAGGTTTAGTATTGACACGCCAGCACTTGTCAACATAACTGCCCAAATTAAATAGATTGCATAATCGAGGCGCTGTTCCCACCTGAATGCAACGGTCACGTATGGCTGGCGATCTGTGCGGCCACCCCTGAAAGAGGCAGGGCTTTTCTTTCAAAGTGTACATATGTTCCCACGCCGCACATATCGACTATTCCATGCACAGTTCGCCCGCGCTGGGGGAATTGATAATACTCGACACGCGAGAAATTTGAAACTGGCTCTGGCGTCGATCTTCTCGTGTCAGACATCACATGTTTCGCAAGAAAATGATCCTACCAAGTGTCGACTGCTCCACACAAATGTGGTATTTAGTGTCGATAACATCAGACAAACTACTAGATTTATTTGGGTTCGGCCCAACTGAAATTCGGCGAAAAATGACAATGTTTGCTAAGTACTGCATGTCTCTACGGGGGCGGTCGGCTTAGTAATCGTTGGTAGCCTAACCGCACCCATAACCATAACTAACTATAACTACGTCGTATAGAGCGCGGTGGTACAGTGTAAAAGCTCAATCGGGATCTAATCGTCTTGCTGCCGTTTCGCTGCCGTTTCGCGTTCACTCACTCTACTTCACAGCAGTCCACTCAGCTGTATGATTGAGTACCTGGCTATAGACAGTGGCGGGTATATGTGTACGAATATTCTTCGCGCAGTAAGTACAGCGTGGCTTAATGTTTCCCAGAGAAGACAAGATGGTGTACGATTCAACATAACTGCTAGGGAATAAAATATAAAGCGCTCTGAGCAGTCGTAAGGACTGGATGTTGTTGGGTTTGCTTGTCCATTTCCGGACGTTGCAGCCTTGATGGATTATCTGTAGACAGCTCTTTTATTTGCCAGTCTCCACACTCGCCAGACGTCTGCACCCATGCATGCCTCTATGTCCTTCTTCCGTTGTCTCCTAGGTCTTCCCCTGCCTCTGCTGCGTTACACTTTTCCTTCCATCATTAGTCTCTCTAGAGAGTGATGCCGTTTCACATGGCCGAAATAAGTTAGTTTCTGTTTCTTAACAAAGTTCAATAAAGTTCCGGGTTTAACACCAATCTCATCTGCGATGGATTCGTTAGTTCTATGTTCAGTCTACGAAACTCGTAATATATTTCTATAACACTTGTTTGCAAATGCTTTCATACGTTTAGTAATGTTCTTATTAAGAGTCCAGGTTTCGCATCCATGCGTAGCAGTTGGAAATATGCAGACTCGGATAATTTGTAGTTTCATATCTTTGTTCGTTGCTTTCTACAGCTTCTTCATCTCCGTCAACTTTTTAGTCGCCATTGCCAACCTCCGCTTGAACTCTTTCGTCTCATCTCCATCCATCGCGCGGACAGGATACCGCGCTAAATAAGAACTTTCCTTTATATTTTCTACAACTGACCCTAACCGCAAGCATGACTGACTCAAACCCTAAATGCGTATAACAATAAACTACACCTTAATTACTAATAATTTTCCACACTATCCATTAATTCCCGTCGTCTCAGTGGTCCAAATGATGATGAGCTCGAACCTTGTGTTATATTTGTTATATAAAGCTATTCGCACTATACCAAGTTACCAGATACACCGATATGATATTAAAGTTCGCGCTCTTTACTAAACCGACTGCGAGTTTTAGTTAACGTATTCATACACTACTTACAATGCAGTGCATCGGTAGTGTTGTGTAGAACAGGGACGTATGTTCTGGAGAGCATAAACAACGTTGAGTAATAGCACACACATTCTGAAATACACAATAATTAACGCTGTGCAACTTGTGGTGGTGTATCCTCATCAAATGAATACTCCTTGATTAGGTAAATTGTTCTAAGAAAGAAACATACTACCTTGTTACCAGCATTATGTCAAGACTAGTTTGTACTGGGTAGTATTCGTCATGACTGAATCTGTCACGTTTCTACCAAATGATTACGCTACTGAACAAAATATGAATTAATTCAAGTGTAATCGTAGAGTTTATACCGTGCTCACATTTGAATGACTGTAGCAATATCCGTAGCGTTGCTAGGCGCCCACATTATACCGTGTTCCCCTGTTGTTACGTTATTGACATAATCATAAGCGAATGTATGTTATATTAAATGTCCTCACTATTTTGATAATATTGAAACGTTCGAGGTTATTGAGTGCGTTCTGTATTGGTTATTATAACTAACAATAGAGGCATTGAAATGTATTTCATATCGACACATGTATAATGTCTACCGCTAAGCAATGCATTTTTGTACTGTAACACTTAATCAAGGTAACAGCAGCAATTAAATCAACGACGCTACCACCATCTTCGTTATCATCAACGTCATAGCCACCGTCGTCGTCATCATCATTATCGTCAACATCATCATCGTCATCATTATCACCATCATCACCATCATCATCATTATGGCGGTGGTGTGCGTGTGTGCACGTTTTGGTACTGTAACATTTAATCAAAGAAAGTGCAGCAATTAAATAAACGATGCTGTCATCATCATCATCATCATTATTGTCATAGTCAACGTCATCGTCATCGTCATCATTATCATCATTACGGCAACCGCGTATGTGCGTGCGTGCGTGCGTGCGTGCGTGTGTGCATGTTTCTGTACTGTGTTATTTAACCAAAGAAATTGCAGCAATTAAATCAACTATTCTGTCATCATCATCGTCATCACTATCGTCATAGTTATCGTCATCATCATTATGGCGGCCTCGCGCGATTTACAGAGGCAAGCGTGCCAAAATTAACTCTCTACTTATCACCTTGGCGCTACCAATGAACATTCTATTGTCAACTCCAGTGCCAAGTCTCCAGTGTCAATTGCCCAGTGCCCAGTGCCCATTGCCCAGTGCCCAGTTCCCAGTGCCCAGTGCCCAGTGCCCAGTGCCCAGTGCCCAGTGCCCAGTGCCCAGTGCTCAAAGGTGTATATGTTTGCGTGCGTGCGTGCGCGCGTGCGTGTGCGTGTGCATGTGCGTGTGCGTGTGTGTACGTGTTCATGTGTGTGTGTGCGTGCGTATGCGTGTGCGTGTGCGTGCGTGTGTGTGAACGATTGAGCATACCACTCCTTAGTTACTATGTCGTCAAATTGAACAGTTATGTGTAGACGTCCAACTGAATAAGATTCGTCAAGCGGAGTGTATTGAACGTGTTCCTACAATAGCTGTTTTGCCCGGGCTGTATTTTTTACGATGACGCATAGTTGTGGTGTAAATACGGGACCAGTTGCGAGCAGTTCCTCGACTCTGACTCTCTCAAGGTAAGAGAAACGTGATATGTTCGACTGATGATAGGTGATGATTTATATAATACATTAATAATCATTAACTATAATTATCATTGGAAAAGTATTACGATTACACCTATTATCAATTCATATGTAGCGATTCGGAATAGTTATTAATGTAGATGTGCGATCGTCAAAAGAACGTAGGTAGGTTTAAATAGTAATTTAATGTTGGTACGTAGAAACGACACCCTGCCTTTCAGTGCAAAAAACTGATGGCAGGATTGGTTTATTTGCATGAGACATAACACATTCAAAACCAATAAGTTATATATCAATGGGGACAGTTTCACTAACATTATTCTTAGCCCAACACAGGGACGTGACACCAAAACACATTTACTGCTGTGCCACTGAAATCTTCTGTCACACAATCACACGGTATTGTTTTTTTTCATTTTGACAAATGATCTTTAAACTTAAGAATGGATTCTATTTGATGGTGGGTTTTCCTTGTGTCCATTAAAACGGTAGCCTTCTTCAAATATGTAGATTCGTGTTTCTAATACACTTCCTTGAGCACACACCGTTGTTAGTTCAGTGCGTATCGTTTTGACGTTCACAATAGGCAGATATAACAGGGTTCATGAAGCATTAAATACTTATCGTACGTGTGCGCGTGCGCGTGTGTTTGCATGTACCTGTGCATGCCTGCGTGTGCCTGTGTGTGCTTGAGTGTGCATGCGTACCTACACGTCTCACAACCTTCATATCTCTCAAACCCTTCCCATCCATACAAGCCTCTTTCCCTCCTCATTTTTACAACCCTCGTCCCCTTTAGGCCCATAGTCGCTATCTTCCCCCGTCCTCATTCTGCACATGCATGTTACGGTGTTTCTAATCTTCTTCTGGTCTTGCTTAGACAGCTCCTCGTCGCCCGTCTCTTTCTAAAATGTGCAAGTGTAGAGGGATAGGTAAACCGCATAAATTGTACGGTTAACGACATTTAAATAACTTGGAACATTATTGTAGAAAAGACGAATAGCGTTGCAAACAACGGTATGCAATAGACCGGTCTATAGTTAAAGCAGCTAAACTATTCGGAGTGAAAACTGCAGATGGAACATTATGAGTCAGGTATGGGACGAGATAGTTGGTGCAAGTTTCCTGCAAGCAGTTGATCAGTGATGCATCACCATGTCACGCCACGATTCAGTTGGCGTACAGGTATTCACCTCATTGTGGTTATTATTAAGTATAGTTAGGTGGTCAAATAACGTGGGACTATTATAAGACGTCGTTCATTGGTGTGGTCTTGATAAATCTCATTGACAGCCACCGAAGAATTTTGACTACGAATCAAAATGCCTCCCAAGTGATGAATGCCAAAGCGCTCTCGACAGACCACTTGCCTGGAGCAAGGAATGTGAGGCAAACGCGGACCACGCACGGCCCTGACAGGGGACTTTGCCAAATGAACTTGCGAGATTAAAAGTTGTCGTGCGCAGTAGTAATTTATCTTGGTACTAATCTAATTTATGTAACTGCGTCAATCTTTCAATAGTATACAAGTGTTGTGGTAAATTGAATTGATTCATGATACATGTTTAACTCTTCATCTTCCCCCGTTCTATTGTTCGCTGTCCCCCCTCCCTCCTCCCTATTTCCCTCCCTCCTCCTAGTTCCTTCCCTCCCTCTCTTCCCTACTTCCCTCGCTTCTCCCTACTTCTCTCCATCCCCACTTCCCTCCCTCCCTCCTCCCTATTTTCCCCTCCCTCTTTCCCCCTTCCTCTTTTCTTTCCTCCCGCCCGCGTTCCTACTTCCTTCTCTCTTACCCCCTCCTCCCTACTTCCCTCCCTCCCTACGTCCGTTTATCGCTCTCACTTTCTGTCTGTGCGTCTGTCGGACTGTCTATCTGTCTGTCAGTCTGTCTGTATGTATGTCAGTCTTCCTGTCTGTCTGTCTGTCTGCCTGTCTGTCTGTCTGCCTGTCTGTCAGTGTGTGTCTTTATGTCTGTCTGCCAGTCTGTCTCTCTATCAGCCTGCCTGTCTGTCTATCTGTCCGTCCGTATGTCTGTCTGTCTGTCTGTCTGTGTGTCTGTATATCTGTCTATCTGCCTCTGTATCTGATTCCGTCTCCGTCTCTGTCTCTCTGTGTGTGTCTCTCTGTCTCTTTCTCCCCCCTCTCTCTGTATTTCTCGCTTCACCTCCCTCCCTCCGTCCCTACCTCCCTATAGACAATGGTGGACTTTTCTTGGGATGCATTCAGCCACGCTACCATTACTGCGCATAGATCATTTGTACATAAGTACAAAAAAGATGTGTTGTTACACCGGGTATAACTGGCGAAAGCCAATCGCGCTGTCGACCTCCTCCGCCATTTCGGTCACGTGCTTTACGCGAGACCGGCCTCCCAACAACAACACACACGAACGATGGCGTAGCAAGATGACGATTCCAAAGTAGTTGTATGAAAGTACGTATTATACTATCGCAGTTAGCATCAAGAACGCGTAGCCGTGTATTAATTCAACGAGAATTGCAACTTGCGAACGTCTACATTCGACTCGAGGCTGACTTTAAGACAGCCATCATATCGGCCAGATATTCAGTCAGAGAGTGACAACGACTGAACGAGCATGCCAAAATATGTGATACATTTTACATCATAATCATTAAAACATTGTTTTGTGTCTCATGTTTTGATAATATCACTGCGGAATGTGTTGATTTGCATTGTATTTTAAGATGAAATAAATATAAATAAGAATTAAGATGTTTATATGACAACCATGATGGTGATGATGATTTTATTCAATATAAAAAATAAACGTGTAAATATATAAAATAGAAAAATAGCTAGAGCACACCATATATAAGGATTACACAAGAAAATGCACGCACTTGTTTCCATTGTGGTCCTTGATGCTTGGCTATAGTGTATGTAATGCATTAATTAGTATCCTGTGATAGCTTTCAACTGATATATGCCAGCTATTCTTATGTATTTGCCAATATGAGTATATATTCTCACCACAGCAATATCTTCTTCTTCCTCTTCATCTTTGTCCCACTTTTATGCCCTCACACTGTCTAACCACCTCCTCTTCGGCCTTCCTCTCCTCCTCTTCCCTTTCACTTTCATTCGCATCGCTCTCCTTCCTACATAATCCTCCTCTCTTCTCATCACGTGTCCATACCATCTCAACCTACTTTCTTGGACTTTCTTCGATATTTCCCCCACTTTCGTTTTCCCTCTGATTCTTTCGTTTCTTATCTAGTCAATCTTTGTGGCTCCGCACATCCATCGTAGCATTCGCATTTCTGCGACATCCAACTTCTTTTCCTGTGTCTTTTTTGCCGCCCATGTCTCCGCCCCGTACATCAGTGCTGGCCACTTTCCCTTGATCTTCACGTTCATTCTTCTGTCACACAGTACTCCAGATACTCTCTTCCAGTTCTTCCACCCGCTCTGCACTCTATGAGTGAGTTCCGCATCCAATTCTCCATCATCCGCCAATGTCGATCCTAGATATTTGAATGTCTTCACTGTCTTCACTGTCTCGCCCTGTAACCGGATCTCTAGTTCATTGTTTTCGTAGTACCTCAGGTATTCCGTCTTCTTTCTACTAATCTTTAGTCCTCGCTCTTCCATTGCACTTCTTCATTCCTCGAGCTTCCTTTCCACCTCCTCTCTTCTGGTACTGCACAGCACGATGTCGTCTGCAAACAGCATACACCAGGGGGGCTGTTCTTTGATGCCACGGCCCAACACATCCATAATCAAGTCAAACAGGTAAGGACTCAGTGAGGAACCTTGGTGCAGCCCCACTCTAACGGTGGTCTTGCCTGTCAGTCATACACAGCTCTTGACTTGCGTCCTTGCGTATTCATATGTGTCTTTTACAAGACGTACATACTTTTCAGGCACACCCTGCTCCCGCATACACCTCCAAACCTCCTGTCGTGGCACTCTATCGTACGCCTTCTCTAAATCAATGAAGACCATGTGCAGTTCCTTCTGCATCTCCCGGTGTTTCTCCATCAACTGCCTTAATGCAAATATGGCGTCCGTTGTTCCTCTGCCCGGCATAAAACCGAACTGCTCCTCACCTATGCTTGTCTCTTCCCTCAACCTTCTGTCAATTACCCTTTCCCAAACCTTCATGGTGTGCGACATCAACTTGATGCCTCTGTAATTGCCACATTCCTGGATGTCTCCCTTCTCCTTGAAAATAGGCACGATGACACTGTCTCTCCATTCCTCTGGCATTTTTTCTTGTACGTATATCTTCTGCATCAGATCCCACAGCATATCGACCCCCTCTTCTCCCAAACTCTTCTAGACCTCCACTGGAATTCCGTCTGGTCCCATCGCCTTCCCAGTTTTCATTCTTTTCAGTGCCACCTCTACTTCCTCCCTGATAATTCCTGGTGTTAAGCCTTCATTTGGCACTCCATCGTCAAAGACTGCCCTCGGGTTCTCTACGTTTAGCAGATTATCGAAATATCCTTTCCACCGTTCCTTGACCTTATCCTGTTCCCATTGAACCACTCCTTGTCCATCCTTTATCTGTCTTATCTGTGTGAAATCTTTGGTCGATTTGTTGCTATTCTATATATCTTTCTTTCTCCCTCCGGTGTTCCCAGCTCCCCGTACACCTCGCCCATTGCCTGTGTCTTTGATCTTGCTACTTCTTTCTTTGCCTCTTTGTTTACCTGCCGATAGCTGTCTCTGTCTTCATGCTTTCCTGATGTTTCCCACTTCTTCTTAGCCTCTTTCTTAGCTCTTATCGCATCCTTCACCTCATCATTCCACCACCATGTCTCCTTGTCCCCAGGGGGTCTCTTTCCTGTTACCATGCCCAGCACCTCCTTTCCCACTCTCAATATCACCTTGCTGTTCTCCTTCCACCATTCCTGCACGTTTTCCAACAATCTCCTTTCCTCCAACACTTTCTCCCTAAACTGCGTCTTTGGGTCCTCTTCTTTCAATCTCCACCACTTGATCTTCGGTGTCACCTGCTCTGGTCTTCTTTTCTTACTACTCTTAATCTACCAGTCCATCACCAGTACTTTGTGTTGTGCCGCCACACTTTCCCCGTTTATGATCTTGCAGTTCTTAGCTTCTTTCAGATGGGATCTTCTACACATTAGGAAGTCTATTTGACTTTCTCTTCCTCCACTCCTGTAGGTCACAAATTGGCTCGCTCTCTTCTCGAAGAAAGTATTCCCTATCGCCAAATCAAATGTCACCGCAAAGCCTACTACCCTTTCGCATTCCTCGTTCCTCTCTCCCACTCCCCAGCCACCGTGTATCCTCTCAATCTCATCTCTACTCATTCCCACGTGACCGTTTAGGTCTCCGCCTGCAATCATCCTTTCTCCCTCTGGTATCGACCTGAGCTCTTGATCCATCTGTCTCCAGAAGGTTTCCTTCTCCTCCTCTTCACAGCCCACTTGGGGGGCGTACGCGCATATGATGTTAACCACCGTCTCACCTAAGTCCAGCTTGACACTCATCAATCGATCGTTCCTTCTGCTCACACTTACTAGGCTATCCTTAAGTTATTTGTGTATCACTATCCCCACCCCATTTCGCCCTCGCCCATCTGTTCCACTATATAGCAACTTACAGTTTCCACCCGACTCTCTCGCTTTGTTCCCCTTCCACCGAGTCTCCTGCACACACACAGCACTCCCACCCTCCTCCTCTCCATCAGATCCGCCAACTCCCTTCCTCGTCCAGTCATTGTCCCCTCATTCAACGTCCCCACTCTCATCCGGACTAACCTCTTTAACCGGGACCGCCCAAGGCCCGGTAGCCCTTGTCCACTTTTCACAGAGGTCAGGCGAGACCTCTGCGCGTCGCTTACAGGGTACGCCCTAACTGCATCCGAGGCTCGCTGAATCATCATCATCATTTTGGATTTGGCATGATTTTTGTGGCCGGATGACCTTCCTGACGCCAACCACAGCAATATATGAATGCATAATAGGTAACCTGAATTATGATATTGCTAGAAGCGACACTGCAACCCAAGAATGAGAATGAGAGGAGGAAGAGGAAGGGCAAGTGGCGGTCATCCGGGCCAGGCGTACACAGGGAAAATACATAGTCTGAGGGAGGCCAACATTTGATCAATCCAGGTAATTTCAAATTTATAATAATCAACCACGTATAAGTTATCAACAAATTTTAATGTGCACATTTAAATATACATTTCTTTTCATACACATTTTAGTAATAACATTTTGGACATGGACAATTAAGTAGACTTCTGCACTTGTATATTATACCCACAGTGTATCAACACAGACATATTAATACACCTTTCAAACGTATTTAGCATATGGCGATGGCTCTGAAATAAGTTTATAAAATAAATTAGTCATATTTGAAGAAGGTAGACATACATATTATGAACCTCTGAATATTTGACGAAGATAATATACTGTTAGCATCAGTATAATACCTCATTTTGTCATTTCCAACATTCACCTTGACCATTCAACCTCAGGAAGAACCTTAAAATGTGAAACATGAATATGTGTAGTAGTTACACATGGTAGATACTGACATGAATGTGTATACTGAAAAAAAAAAAAAATTATAAATGCGCTTTATTGATGCTTTACTGATTAGCAGAATTCAAATCAATCTATAACATTGACTAAGATCAAGCGTCACTGTAATGAAATTGAACAATTTTTAATTCATGTGATGATACTGAACACCTTGTAAAGAAAAATAGTTAAAATTTATCACTGTTTTGAAAAAGTGCATATTCCACTAATGTCTGCTTGCTGTAACAACCCACCCCTTCCCCGGAATAACCCTGGTAAACACTGACTGTTCCTAAGATATCAACATGTATCAATGCAGCTGTGTAGAATTTTTTCTTCTTTTTTCTTTGGCATACTGGGCATATGTATTTGTCTAGGATCTCGGACAAGATTCTACAGCCATGCAACATGCTGCATATTAACAGTTTGTCATGAGAATGTCCACCGAGTGATCCCAATTGTGTCGTGTGTTGCATCCGTGACAGTTTCCCCAGTGCTGATGGGGTGTACACTGGCTTCCAGGTGAGTCAGTTAGCTTGACTGACTGGAAACCAATGTAGAATGCTCGGTGCTCGACATACGAATGTGGTGACGCCTGACTAGCTCTGCAGTTGGTGATGGAACGGTGGGTGCCAGGGACTGGCAGATATGGCATGAATCTTCGGGCAACAACTTTCGACGCTGTGAGACAGGTTCAGTATCGAGCATTCTTCGGTGAACTACATCGGTTTAGATACCGATGACATCACTGTATGTGTTCGCTGTCTTTGATGATCCTACACACCAGCTTCCTGACTTTTGGCTGTACATCCGCATCTACCTATACCATAGACAATTATACATATGGGCCATTTTCGCAAAAAGTGTACAGTAACGGTAAAGTAACATGTCAAAAATTAATGTTTAATTTGTGTGTTTTTAGCGAGTACTATTATTATCAAATGTGCTATTCACATGAAGCAGCGCAACTTGATCTGATCTATTATTAGATTTACAAATATATATTCATAGATAAAAAGTATATACATTAAAGTGCAGATCTGTTCGTGTCCAAAATTTGTGCATCGCAAAACTTCCGTGGCAACACGGTATTGTGTACTTTCTAACAAACCTAAAATTTTTATATAGTATGATGACATGCCAGCCAGGTTTACTAACAATCGTAGCTGTATCCTTTGAAACAGTTTGTGTACGTTCGAATCTCACATTTTCATGTTTCGGTTCAAATAAATTGGGAAACGGGGACTTTTCAAAAACGGCAAAACTGGAATTTGGAAAGGCAAGACCCGTAGACACACAGACCCAAGATTTAGGCAAAACAAATAACATCCACGACCAGGTTAATCCTCTTGCTATGGTTGCATGTAGAAGTGCGGTGCAGTAGCACAGATCTGTATGATGCGTCAAGTGCTGTAGTGTGAGCTTCGGCCGCCAGCTAACTCCCTGCTGGTACATAGACTCTCCACAGACAAGACCCTAGCACAATCTCATTGTGGCGCACTACGGATACTGGGTACCTTGCGGCCCCAGGCAAATGTACTGGGGATCGGGGAGCAGGCTGGGCCCACCGGCGTGTGGACATGTCCCGACGCTCACCAATCCAACCTTCAGCTATGGGTAAATAGCATTGAGCAGACTGGGCTCACTGTCCTTGGATGGCAAACAGTCTAGGAGACGGAGAACTCTGATCATAAACCCCCACTGCCTTATGGGAGTCTCGGGAGAGACAAAGGCTATGGTAATAAACCCAGACAGAAAATTTAGATGTTGCATAACCAAAGGCAGGGTGCGTGTGAGTTTAGTGGGGTTAAAATCGTGTGGCTTGGGGGCACTGATAGGTGTGCGTGTACCTGAAATGTTGTGTGTATAAAGACAGACAGACTCTAGACTTTTTTAAACATTGCTGGAAACCTACAATTACCAGCTAAAAATACTCTCTCGGTTAACGTTTATTTACCGCAATAGCATACAGTCCAACGGCCTGGATGAAAGCAAAATACGTGTAGTTGATTCTAATCTGGTGGTGACGTGGCAGTTGTTGTGTGCCAGGACAAATTGTGTTTAAAAAAAAATCAATCATGCATATGGGCTAAAAAGGTGAAGATGGATGAGAAAACAACTGTGTTAACATTTCAGAGAAAACCATTAAGAGGAAAAGAACTCTCAAAGCCCCCAGATTTGTTTAAATAAAATCACAATATAGGGATAACTTTAAGAACACAATATAAAAAAATCTATTATAACAATTTTACTCAAATTATCACTGTGACCTATGAATCATACAATTATCACCTCTAATAAAAATTAGCTCAATACATACCTTTTTAATGAAACAGATTTATTGAACTCCAGGATGAACATTTGAAATTTCCGGTCAGGGCATTTGTAATAAGGTAAACATACACGCAATCCCACATATGGAAAGTGCATAACAGCACAGCTGTTTTGCCTCATTAAAAATCCATCATCCTGACTTTGTAGCCTGAGGCATCAGCCCACAATGCGACTCTGCAACTTGGAAGATGAGCTGGCGCTGTTCTTTGTCGTCTGTGAGAGCCACGTTGAAATCCGTCGCCAGTTTGACGGCTCTCTCTGCACAGTCGTTTACAACACGCAAAGCAGAGACAGTCCTGATAGGTGTGAGTGTACCTGAAATGTTATGTTAATGAATGTGTATAAACGTCATGCAGGGCGTTTGAAATTTCATTCTGTAATAACTTGCCTGGATAACTTGCCTGGATCTTCGGGTTTTAAAGTAAGGCTAAACAGCCTTGTGTACACCCGCATTTATGCACCGTATTTTGGTATTGAGGACGTGGCTTGTGATGTTATTTTGTGCTTTTATTAAAATTTAAACCTGTCCATCTTTAATTCTTTGTCGAGTTTTGTTTTGAAGGAGAGGATGTTTTCAGCATTCACTGTTTGCTGAGAAAGGTTGTTCCAGTCTAGGAAGATGCGTTGTGAAAAGAAGTGTTTCCTAATATCAAGTCTGCTTGGTGTCTTATACAATTTTTTTGTGTGGCCTCGTGTGCGGTTTGTTGTGATCATGAAGAAGTCCTCTTGATTGATGTCGTCGATGCCATTGATAATTCTGTAGACTTGGATCAGGTCTACTCTTCTTCTTCGGTATGCCAGACTTGGTAAGTTAAGCTGTTTCAGCCTGTCTTCATAGTTCAATTTTCTTATTTCTGGGACCAGCTTGGTTGCTCTCCGTTATGCTCTTTCAAGAGTGTTGATGTCTACGGCGTAGTGCGGGTTCCAGATGGAGTCAGCATAGTCGAGATGTGGTCTCACTAGCGCTGTATATAATAATCGGAAGCTGCTACTGTCCAGATGTTTAAACGTACGTTTGATGAGGCCTGTCATCTGGTTTGCCTTCTTTGCAATGGTGCCAATATGCTGTCGGAATTTTAGGAATCTGTCGAACGTTACACCGATATCTTTTTCTGTTTCTGATGTGCTGTCGATTTCGGGACGTTGTTAATACTTGAATACATCGGTTGAATGTATGTTGATCGCCAGATGCGTCTAATAAGTCCGAGAGTTTGTATATACAAAGATGCACCCCTGGCCAAACCAGGATGAGACAGACTGACCAGTTATATGACGATGAGACTCATTGATCCAACACTCCTTTTGAGACGCAAAAAATGAAGCCGATGGGTCAACTTGTTGATTATGGGATATTAATATCTGCTAAGCATTCAGTGTATACGCTATCCCGGGAGTTTTAGACACGTTCACGCAAGCACACGCACACGCACACACACACGCACGAACGCATCCACTCACGTACGCACTCGCATGCACATGCACACTGGCACACCACGCACACGCACACGCACACGCACACACCACAGCACACCACGTCACACCACATCACATCACATCACACACCACACACCACGTACGCACATACATACACACACACTCACACACACGCGCACGCACCCATGCAAGCACCACGCTCCTGCGCACACACACGCACGAACACACCCACGCACGTACATGCACACTCACACGCACAAACACACACCCACACCACACACACACACACACACACACACACACACACACACACACACACACACAAACAGTCATTCACACACACACACACACACACAACACACACACACACACACACACACACACACACACACACACACACACACACACACACACACACACACAGACACACACACACACACACACACATACACACACACGCACACACGCACACACGCTCACACGCTCACACGCTCACACGCTCACACGCTCACACGCTCACACGCTCACACCCACACACCCACACACCCACACACCAACACACTCACACACTCACACACACACTACACACATAAACGCCCACACACATGCCGTTGCTTTAAACACTACACCACCGCGCTCTATACAATATAGTTATAGTTAGTTATGGTTATGGCTAGGGTTAGGCTACCAACAATTACTAAGCCGACCGCCCCCGTAGAGACATGCGATACTTAGCAAATATTGTCGTTTTCCGCCGAATTTCAATTGGGCCGAAACCAAATAAATCTAGTAGCTTGTCTGATGTTATCTACACTAAATATCACATTTGTGTGGAGCAGTCGACACTTGGTGTCATCGTTTTCTTGCGAAATATGTTATGTCTGACACGAGAAGATCGACGCCAGGAATATCTATGCACTTTGAAAGAAAAACCGTGCCTCTTTCAGGGGTGGTCGCACAGATCGTCAACCATGCGTGACCGTTGCATTCAGGTGGAAACAGCGCCTCAGTTACGTAACCATGCTTTTAAATGCTTACATCTAAAGAAGTCTGGATAAATAATCCTAATTACATTCGACCTCTAATTAATTTGGGCAATTATGTTGACAAGTGCTGGCGTGTCAATACTAACCTTGGTACGTGGGTTTAGGAAATGACACATGACTATTGACAATTAGATTATTGTGTATTTCAGAATGTGTGTGCTATTACTCAACATCGTTGATGCTCTCCAGAACATACGTCCATGTTCTACATATCACTACTGCAGATGCACTGTATATTAAGTAGTGTATGAATACGCTAACTAAAACTAGCAGTTGGTTTAAAAAAGAGCGCAAACTTTAATATCATATCGGTATATCTGGTAGCTTGGTATAGTGTCAATAGCTTTATATAACAAATATAACACAAGGTTCGAGTTCATAATCATTTGGACCACTGAGACGACGGGAATAAATGGATAGTGTGTAAAATTATTATTAATTAAGGTTTATATTATTGTTACACGTAGTTAGGGTTTGATTCAGTCAGGGTCAGTTGTACAAAATATAAAGGAAAGTTCTTACATACCGCGGTATCCAGTCCGCGTGAATGGTACACCATCTTGACTTATCTGGGAAACATTAAGCCACACTCTACTTACTACGCGAAAAATATTCGTACACATATACCCGCCACTGTCAACGGGCAGGCACTCACTCATACAGCTGAGTGAACTGGCGTGACGTAGAGTGAATGAACGCGAAACGCCAGCAAGACGATTGGAACCCGATGGAGAGTCCGTTGCTTTTAACACTGCACCACCGCGCTCTAGACAAAATAGTTATAGTTAATTATGGTTATGAGCAGGGTTAGGCTACCAACGATTATTATGTCGACCGCCCCATAGACATATGCAATACGTAGCAAATGTTGTCATTTTCCGCAGAATTTCGATTGGGCCGAACCCAAATAAATGTAGTAGTTTGTCTGATGTTATCTACACTAAATATCACATTTGTGTGGAGCAGTCGATACTTGATGTCATCGTTTTCTTGCCAAACATGTTACGTCTGACACGAGAAGATCGACGCCAGAGTCACTTTAAAATTTCTCGCGTGTCGAGTATTATCAGTTCCCCAGCGTGGGCGAATTGTGCATGCAATAGTCGATATGATATTTGAAAGAAAAGCCGTGCGTCTTTCAGGGGTGGCAGCACAGATCGTCAGCTATGCGTGACCGTTGCATTCAGGTGGAAACAGCGGCTCAGTTACGTAGTCATGCTTTTAAATGCTTACATCTGAAGAAAACCTCCACTGGCGGCCGAACCAAATGGTGTAGTTTAAATTATGTTGCTACTACGCCACCATAACTTCAGCCGCTGGGCTGGAGTGGTGTTGACAGAGGCGCTGTTGAAACATTTTCGCCGCCGCGTCGCCATAACTCAATTTTTTATTATCACCTAAACTGGGACATATTTCAAACGGTCTGGGGGGAGGCATGGCCGCATGGGCCCATTATAAAAGATCAGCAGACACGCCAAATTCCTAAGGTCTAGGGGGCACATGCCCCCAGGCCCCCCAGGATCCGCCTATGATATACTTGTTTATTGCTTGTATTTATGATTTTGATAAAAGATTTGGTGCCAGATTGATGTGTACCACAACACTCGGTTACCTGAAGGTGAAGAGGTTTGCCGCTTACATTTGCTTGTAGTGATGACACACCTAGAGTTCTGAAAATATGGTACAAACATGTATTAATAGACAGCACTGATTGTTTCTAACAATAGTCATTTTAATGTATTTGCAAAAGTTACAATACAATGAACGACCAACTGCCAAATGCAACCAATGCCCACGGTCAAATGCTATATATATATATATATATATATATATATATATATATATATACATGTTCTGGGCATTCATTTTCGTAGTATTGACGGGCACTGAACATAAAAAAAACTCACAGTAGAGGCAATCAAACAACCTGGTGAAACTACTGGAATATACCTTTCCTTGTAAATAACTAAATACCAAGACTACATATCATTACAAATGAATTCAAATGAAATTTTGAAATGTACAATAATAGTAATTTTTAATATAAAAGTAACAGATTGGGTAAGTTACTATTAAGTTACTGTTATTAGTAAGTTATGTACATATTGTTTTTGTTCAATCTTTTATTATTAGTTCAATAATTGTAATAGTTGCGGATCATTTATAATGCATTTACACTATTACCATTATCCCAAGCCTACTTAGGCTACTAGCCTGCTACCATATATACGACATAGATATAGTATAGTCATATTATCATTGACATACAGTGTAGGTATATGCCGTAGTGTCGTACTGTTAGCAGCCTGATATTAGTCTATAGTAAAGAGGATCCGTCCAGGTCGCCCATGCCGCCATTGCCATTGGCTATGACTAAAAGGTAAACAATCAAATCAGTTTAGTACAAGCAACATTAATATGTATACTCATACGCCTAAATATACATGATTATAGCTGAATAATTCGAAATTACTAACCTGTCTGGAAGAAATTTTGCGAACGCGCAGTGCTCTTACTCCAGCTCGTGTAGTTCCACAAATCCATTCTGGTTTTTCCAAAATAAACCGTCTGGCGCGAATATTTGTGTTGTCTGCATAATTTGGCCCTTTTTTCGCTGAGTCAGTGGCATAATGTCCGGGGACGTCCCATCGCCGGCGTAAATTTACAAGTTTTAATTAAACTTTTACATAACAGAAACTTATTGAAGCCGAGAAACATTCAATAACGAAACCATTTTGTTTGCACCACAAATCCAGCTGCTATTTCCATAAGCAGTATAAATACAAAATTATACATCACATGAAGTAATGTACAATATTAAAATAGCATAGGTGGTTATGTACTTTTCTATCTATGGAAGGTCTAATTTTAGTTCGATAAATGTAGATTTATTAAGAGCATAATAACATTATTGTCGACAAAATATTAAATTATATTGCATCAGTGGTGCAACATGTTTTATTTGGTACTGGGAGTGCAATAATTATTTGTTCTGCCCATCGTTTACAGTAAAAGATATTGAATTTGTTTCTGTCGAACTCCCATTTCGATGACAAATAAAATGGCCATTGTATGATGGAAATAAAGTTATAAGATTACAAAACTTTAAAAATAACGCATATTTTAAAACACTGTTTTCAGTCATCATTGGTGTTTTTAAATCAAATCAATCCCTAAAACATTTAGAATGTTGTGGAACATATATATTTCATGAATTTTCAAACTTATTGTAAAATCAACTCGGGGGAGAACAAGCTCGGTAAACTGTTGATGGAGGTGCGCGCCGCTTATAAAGACGCGTAAAAAGCGTTAGCCAGTATCAGTCGTGAAAATGGGCGGACTGTTGTTGAAGCATCCGTTTACGTGTATAGTATCCGGTCCTACGGGATGCGGTAAGACGACGTTCGTCGCCCGTCTGATACGACACGCTATGATTGATCCACCGCCCGAAAAAAGTATGTGGTGCTACGGGCAGTGGCAGACCGCCTACGCGTCTATGTCTCCGGAAATAGACTTCGTAGACGGCCTGCCGACTACGACGCATTTAGACGGTAAAAAGAGGACGCTTGTAGTACTCGACGACCTCATGGAGGAAACCGATAGCGGCGTTTCGGCGCTGTTTACTAAAAAAAGTCATCATTGTAATACGTCGGTCGTACAACTCCGACAGAACATGTTTCCGAAAGGGAAAGAAAACCGTACAATCAGCCTGAACGCCCAATACTTAGCGCTATTCAAGAACCCCCGAGACGTCGGTCAAGTAGGTCACCTAGCGAAACAGATGTACCCGGGAAAGGTCAACTACATGATAGAGGCTTTCAAAGACGCGACGTCAACGGCGTACGGCTATCTCTTCGTGGATCTGAAACAGGAAACGGAAGAGGACATGCGCCTGCGTACGTGTATATTTCCAGACGACCCCCTTCAGTACGTCTACGTACGGAAGGGTGGCCAACTATAAGTAGAGAGGGACGTCGCCGCGTACGCTTATTAGTCGTTATGACGGGACGACGCGCGGTGGTAGCGGCGAAGCGACGACCAAAGGTGGCGCCGACGGTGTCGGAGCAACGCGTGAAGAGACACATTTTCGCCCTGCAGCTGTTGGATAGACATAAGCGGAACATCGAACTACGAAAAGCCGTTCTCGCCCACTCGGAGGTCGGTCTCATATGTAGTCTGTGCGATTGCGCGTACAATATTCTGAGAGGGAACGTGAAGGTGTCGCCGAAGCAGAAACGCGTGTTGACGAAATACAGAGATCACCTGCGTGACCTGGTCAACAAACGAATTCCGGTGAAGCGGAAGCGAGCCATCTTGCAAACGGGGGCGGGTGGCTTTCTGACGGCCCTGCTAGCACCGTTAGCGAGCACCGTTCTCCTGCCACTACTCAAACAGGTCATCGGGGGTTAATCGATGCAGTACGCGAAGAAGATGGCGTTGGTCGACCCGCGATTGGTGGAACGCCTCCTGCCACAGCCGTCGAGCAGCACGCCCCGATCACGTGTACTGAGTAGCCTGGACAGCGACATGAAGGACATTCTAGAGCGATCGGATTTATCCGAACGCGATAAGGTGGCGGCGTACAATCAACTGCTGAGTCGCTACAACACTATAGAGGCGGCTCGAGCGGCGCAACCGGTACGCGTGTCGATGGTCAACGCCGACGGCGGCGGCGAGATACAGCCCGCGGCGGCGCCATCGTCGGAGGCCGTAGAGCGCGAAATCGTAGCCAGCATGCCGAAAACGCTGAAAGGGAAGGCGAGTCTACTTATCGCGAAAATGAAAGCCGATCCGTTGTGTCGATGGAACGACCGCGGCGAATTCGTGTACGACGGTAAAACGATCGCGGGTAGTAACATGGTCGATCTAGTGAACGATCTCATGCGAACGAGAACGAAGACGACACAGCCCCTAGGATGGCGAGATTTCGGGTTGAGCATGAAGGGTATGAACATTCCTATGGAGTTCGTCGGCAACCCGCGCTATCGGGAGTACATGGAGCGACGGCGGCGGCCAAGAGAAGAGGAGTCGGAGGCGTCGGCGGTCAGTTCAGCGGGGAAGGCGGCGCGAAGACGACGTACGGGCTCTAGAAAGAGACAAGGAGCGTTTGACGTCGTGACGTGGGAATCGATGTGACGATGCCGCCGATACAACGAACGGTCGTCGTCGTCGGTCTCGTCATCACGGTTATCGCTCTCTATATAATATTCGTTGTTCATTGGTCGTCGTCGTCATCATGGTGTCCGGGTGGAGTCGTCGTCGTCGTCCAAAACGAAACCTTCGACAACGAAACGACGACGACGACGACGATGAACTGAATGAACTCTACTTCGATCCGAAACGGGCGGGTAGATACGGAGGCGTCGACGCGTTGCACCGGGCGTCAAAGACGTCGAGAGGTGGCTAGCGGCGCAGGACGCTTATACCCTACACAAACCGGTTAAAAGACGTTTCAAACGACGTTGCGTCATCGTGGGCGGTCAAAACCAGCAGTGGCAAGCCGATCTGGTCGACCTGACTAGGCTAAAAAAACACAACGACGGTATAACATTCCTATTGACGGTCATCGACGTGTTTTCGAAGCGGGCGTGGTGCGTTCCGTTGAAGAGTAAATCCGGCGCGTCGCTCGTCGCGGCCTTCGCGCGTCTGCTGAACGACGCGCAACAGCCGCCGAACGCGGTGCAGACCGATAAGGGGACCGAGTTTCTGAACCGACCCCTGCAAACGTTCCAAAAGAGTCACGGCGTTCATCATTTCTTGACGCATTACGAGGAGACTAAAGCGAGCGTCGTGGAACGATTCAATCGGACTTTGAAAACGCGCATGTGGCGTTATTTTACGAAACACGAGACGCTGCGCTACGTAGAGGCGTTACCGGATTTCGTGCATTCGTACAACAACGCATATCATCGAAGTATCGGTAGGACGCCGGCGAGCGTCGACGCGACGAATCAGGAGGACGTATGGCAACGCCTGTACGGCGGCGGCAGCAGGCGGAAAAAAAACGAAACTTCGCGAAGGAGATCGCGTGCGGATCAGTAAGACGAGGGGTCAATTCAAAAAAGGATATATGGCTAACTGGAGCGAGGAGCTCTTCACCGTCGTAGAGGTGCATCCGTCCGAACCGCCCGTTTATCGCCTGAAGGACGACGCCGGGACACCGGTAGAGGGCGCCTTCTACGAACAGGAAGTACAACGCGTAGTCGTTCCGAAGGACAAACTATATCGCGTGGAGGCGGTTCTGCAGCGACGTCGACGCGGCGGCGGGTCGGAGGCGCTCGTAAAATGGAGCGGTTACCCGACCTCCTTCAATAGTTGGATCGACGCCGCGGCGCTCGTGGACCTATAATAGCGCGGCATGCGTTGGACGCGTCACGAGGAATGTTGGCGGCTGCACGAGTCATGCTTATGCAGGGGAACGTCGCTCCTCCCGTATAAGGGGGCCTGCTGTAGCCGCAATGATGATCGACGAGGCGGCGAGGGACGAGCAGCCGAAGAAGAAGACTACCAAAGAGGACTCCGTCGACGCCGCTACTGGTTCAGAGCAGCCGACGAAGACTACTAACGAGGACTCCGTCGACGCCGCCGAGAACGCCGACGACTCCACCGTCCACGAACCCGTTCCATGGCGGCTCTGCGGTAACGAATGGCCAAAGGCCGAAATCGTATTCCTCTGTCGAGTCATCGTCCTGTACTTCGTCATCGCCGTTAGTATATACAATCTGACGCGGGGTCAAGGCGACTCCAACCTGTGGACGGCGCTGTTGAGCAGCTGTCTCGGTTACCTGCTCCCGATTCCGTCTATGAGCGGCGGCGGTCGACGACGACGACGCGACGACGATGGCGGTATCGTCTGACTTTTACCTGACGCTACCGAGCAACGCGTCTATGAAGCGGCACCCCGAAAATACGTTGACGCACTACATCACGACGTTGCCGCGACGTTTCGACCTGCCTGGCGGAGAATGGGAATACGGACTGGTGACGCTACAGTACCCGCACACGTGGTACAACGTGAGAGAGGCGGACGCCACCTTCTACCTGTCGGCGCCGCGAGGTGAGACGGGTCTTTTCACGACCATGGACGGTATCGGGATATACCGGCAGGGTACGATTACTCACGGTTTCTACAACAACGTTTACGTGCTGCTGCGCGAGCTCAACGAGGCGCTAATGAAATTGTGCACCGATAAGGTCAAGGCGCGTCTAGAGTACAGCGGCGTCTCTAATCGAATGACGCTGCGTATGTCGTCGGGTGTCGCCTTTACCCTACCCGATACGAGCCGTCTGAAGAGCGTGCTAGGTTTCCATAAGAACGTTATCACGAGTCCCCCGCTGTTGGGCCCCGAACCGGAAGTCGTTATCGAGACGAGCCCCGCCGCGTACACGTACGCGTACGAAGGTCGCAATACGGTAGATATGAAGGCGGGCGTCGACACCCTGTACGTGTACACGGATCTCGTGGAATCGCGCGTCGTCGGCGACGTGTACGCGCCGCTCCTTCGAAACATCGCCGTCTTCGGTACGAACGGTAGCGTTATTTCGGAAACGTTCGACCGCGTCCAATACGTGAAGCTGCTGCGGCATCAATTCGAGACGATCGAGGTCGATATAAGAGACGATTGCGGTCAACCGATACCATTCGAGCGGGGGAAGCTGGTGGCGATGCTTCACATCAGACGCTGTAAATCGAGATTGTTTTAACCACCATGCCGAACCCGTACGAGGACTACTACGTTCGACAGGTCGGCGGTCAACTGCCGGTCTTCGTCGGCGGTCGGGGTCAACGAGGACACGGTCTGGGTAATATCTTCGGGAGCCTGTTTCGAAGCGTCATGCCGCTTTTTAAGAGAGGCGCCATGGCGTTGGGAAAACGCGCGCTCAAAACCGGCGTGCACGTGGCGCGGGACGTCGTCGGCGGCGGCAATCTGAAAGCGTCGGTAAAACGACGCGCGAAGGAGGCCGGCGTCGATCTTCTCGAAGGCCTATTGAAAGTGCCGGCGCCGAAGAGGCGGATGAAAAAAGTGCCGCCGCCGCCGATATATTCGACGCGTAACGATGGCGTTCGTAAATACAGCGTGCGAGGGCGTGAAGGCCGAACTGGACCTGTTCACCGGACCGATGACGCAGAAGAGCATCGAGAGCAGTCAGTGGACCGTCTACCAACCGCTGACGGCTCTCGACGCCGGCGGTCCTATCGAGTTCCTCATTCCGGGGTCGGGTAACGACTATACGGGGGACGGTACCGATCTGGCGGCAGGCAACAACGTGGCGCCGGTCAACAATTTTCTCCATTCGATGTTCAGTCAAATCGACGTGTCGCGAACGGTACGCTCGTGACGCCGTCGACCAATACGTACGCGTACCGGGCCTACATCGAGACCCTGCTGAGTTACGGTAGCGACGCGAAACGATCGCATCTCACGGGGTCGTTGTGGTACAAAGACAGCGCCGGACACATGAACGCGCGCGGGGACGACAACACCGGGTTCGTAGCGCGGCGCGACCTGACGGCGGCCAGCGCCGAGGTGGAGATGATGGGACACCTGCACGTCGACGCGTTTATGCTAAACCTCCTCCTACCGAGCGGCATCGACACGAAAATACGCATGGTCCACTCGAAGGACGCCTTCGCGCTCATGGGCCCGGCTGCCGCGCCGGGGTGGCATATCGTGATACGCTCGATTTGTCAGTACGTCCGAAAAGTGAAGTTGAACCCTGAAGTCCAGCTGGGTCATATAAAAGCGTGGACTTTGGGAACGGCTAAGTTTCCGATTCGTCGCATCGACTGCAAGTCGTTCTCGATAACGGCGGGTAAGCTATCGCACACGCACGAGAACCTGTACATGGGTGCGATTCCGAAACGCATAATCCTGATGATGATCGACAACGCCGCCTACAACGGAGACTACACTAGAAATCCGTTCAACGCACAGCACAACGACATAAACTTCCTCGCGCTGATCGTCGACGGACGTCAGGTGCCGAGCAAACCGCTGCAGCCGGACTTCCCGCACCACCGGTGCATACGAAGCTACATGAATCTTTTCGAGGCCACCGGAAAGGCGGGGGAGGACACTGGGAACGACATATCGCGCTCGGACTTCGAAGCCGGCTACACCGTCTTCGCTTTCGACCTGACCCCCGACTGTTGCGACGGGGACCATTTCAACGTCGTGCGTCAGGGGACCGTGGGGCTGAAATGCAGTTCACGACGCCGCTAGCCCGACCGATGAACGTCGTCGTGTACGCGGAATTCGAGACGGTGATGGAGATCGACCGGACCCGGAACGCCTGGAACGCGACGCGTACGCTAAACGCATCGTCGTCGGCGTCGTGCCTAAAGACGCGCTACTTACCACCGCCGCCGCCACTTACCCGATGGCCTTCGTGTGCAATACCGACGACGGCGGTGAACCGGGGGAGCACTGGGTGGCCGTCTACGTCGACCGGCGAGGCGTCGGCGAGTACTTCGATTCGTACGGTCTGCCATCGCTGCACGCCGACTTCCGCGCCTTCCTGCACCGACACTGCGGCGACGCATGGACGTACAACGACAAGCGATTGCAGAGCGTCGTCTCTAACGTGTGCGGACAATATTGCGTCGCCTACCTACTCGTCCGATGTCGCGGCACGCCGTTGACTTCGTTCCAGAACCTATTCCGCACCCATCGGGTGGACAATGACCGTCTCGTACTCGATTGGCTAAGGCCACATTAACGCTTCGCTTTTACGTGTAGTAATAAAAAAACGATGACAAACAAATGTACGCAATGTACAGAACCCTACCCCTAGGCGGCCCCCACCCTAGTCGAGTTAGACGAGTCGAGTTAGACGAGTATCGGTGCCGTGGTGACACCGTCGTCGAGCACGCGGCGTTTAGCGTAGAAATAGCTCAACGCCGCGCGCTCTTGAACGTACGTCAACACGGACGAGTTTTTCACCTGGAAGCCGCGGTTCCAACCGACGCCGCTGCGTCGGTCGCGCAGTACGGCGAGGAAGGTGTGCTCGTCGATATCGTTCTGACGCTTGCTCAATCCCTTCGTGCTGTACTTCTCGCCGTTGTTGCCGCCGAAGCAGTAGTACGTCTTACTGCACAGCGCCACGATTCCTTTGCCGCGCCACTCTTCTTTGAAGAGACCCGGCGTTCGACGATCGAACAGAAGACGGCGCGCGCAGCAGCAGTCCCCACCCTCCCACGTCAGTCCGGCGACGCGGCGTCGTACGTACGCGTCCACGTGCGCGTCGCAACATTCGGCCGGAAACCAGAGCGACCGATTCCGGAAGTAGTGTTCGCGCAGCGCTTCCGGTACGAGCATGAACTTGCGCCAATACTCTGTTCCCCACCGGAAGTAAATGACCTGTTCTACGAACAACTCCACACTATCATCAACTACATTTCCCACTCTGAACATATATTCTTGTTAGGAGATTTCAATGCTAGGGTCGGTAACGACCACAATTCATGGTGAACCTGTCTTGTTCACTACGGCACAGGGAAAATGAATGAAAACGGACAGCGAGTACTCGAGTTGTGCTCTTATCACAACCTCTGCATCACAAACACATTCTTCCAAACTAAACCCCGCCAGAGAATCTCAATGTGCTTATCACTCGCAGCTTTCATAGTGCGGGCTGCGACACTGACCACGCCCTGGTATGCAGCAAGGTTAAACTCAGGCCAAAAAAGATTTATCATTCCAAGCAGAAGTGTCATCCTCATATCAACGCTGCCTATACCCCTGTTCCATCGCTGACTGAAGGTAACCTTGAACAGGCTCTGCATCGCATAACAGGAGGAGGTATGGAAGCCAAATGGTCACACATCAGAGACAGTATCTACAAAGCCGCTTTGACAAGTTTCGGCAAACAGAGAAAAAACAGCGCAGACTGGTTTGAGACCCACGGACCCGACATGGAGCCCGCCATTGAAGCGAAACGCACAGCACTATTGAACTACAAGAAGAACCCCAACGCAGCCACACTTGCTGCTCTCAGAACAGCGAGATCTACAACGCAAAGGACAGCTAGGAAATGCGCCAATGACTATTGGCAAAGTCTCTGCAACAGTATTCACTTGTCATCATGAGACTGGCGACATACGAGGGGTGTACGAGGGAACAAAGAAAGCTTATGTACACGCCACCAAGAAATCTGCCCCGCTGAAGGACAAAACAGTAGAAACCATCACAGAACCAAACAAGCAGATGGGCCGATGGGTTGAACGTTATCTAGACCTCTACTCCATGGAAAGTGTAGTCACCGAGGCTGCCATAAATGCAGCTGAATCTTTGCCCGTGATGCATGAGTTAGATGAACCCCCTTCGAGGGAAGAGCTTGGTGATGCCATAGACTGCATGGTTCATGGAAAAGCCCCGAGAAGTGACGGCATTCCTGCAGAGGCCATCAAGTGTGCCAAGCCTGTACTACTCACCATGCTCCACGAACTTCTAAGCCAGTGCTGGGATGAGGGCACAGTGCCTCAAGACATGCGGGACGCCAATATCATAACTCTGTACAAAAACAAAGGTGACTGTAGCGACTGTAACAACTAAAGCGGCATCTCACTGCTCAGTGTTATGGGCAAAACTTTGCACGAGTCTCTCTGAAAAGACTGCAAAAACTGGCGGAGCGAGTGTGCCCCGAGGCTCAGTGTGACTTTCACAGAGATAGATCCACCATCGACATGCTCTTGTCCTTGCGCCAGATGCAGGAGAAATGCCGCGAACAGCAGATACCACTCCACATAGTCTTCATCGATCTGACCCAGGCTTTTGATCTTGTCAGTAGGAGCGCCCTTTTCAAACTCCTTGAAAAGATCGGTTGCCCGCCAAAACTTATGAATATGGTCATAGTCTTCCACGACAATATGGAAGCCACGGTACGGTATGAAGGAGCAACTTCGAAAGCTTTCCCCATCAAGAGCGGAGTTAAACAGGGCTGCGTGCATACACCGACCCTATACGGCATCTTCTTCTCAATGGTATTATCGCACGCTTTCAGAACCTCTGAAGATGGAATCTACATTCACACCAGATCAGACGGCAAGCTTTTTAGTCTGGCCCGTCTGAAAGCAAAGACCAAGATCCGCAAATGCCTCATTCGAGAACGTTTTTGCTGATGATGTTACATCCCACTCAGCAGACAGCCTCCCGAGAATGACAGATAGGTTTGCTGATGCCTGAAAAGAATTTGGGTTAACCATCAGCATTAAGAAGACGAACAACATGGGCCAGAATGTTCGCAATGCTCCATTGAAGTTGTCAAAGACGTCACCTACATGGCCTCAACTATCACCAGCAAGCAATTGATGCTTAGATCAACAAACGTTTAAGTAAAGCTTCTTCTGCAATGTCCGGGCTGACCACGAGGGTATGGGAAAACTGAACACCAGGGTTCAAGTGTACAAAGCCTATGTCGTTACCATCCTGTTGTACGGCTGTGAGACATGGACATCATACACAAGGCAGGGGCGTCGTCTCAACACATTCCACTAATGTTGCCTCAGGTGCATCCTTGGAGTGAAATGGCAGGATCGCATACAAAATGCAGAAGTGCTTAAGCAGGCAAACACTCCCAGCATGTATGCTCTCTTCAGCGAGCGTCGCTTGCAATGGCTCGGCCACGTATGTCGCATGGAGTGTGGTAGAATCCCTAAAGACATCATCCATAGTGTGCATCAAAATAGGATCCCCGCCCGTTGCTTCGCATCAAGGATGTGTGTCGACGCGCTATGAAGGCATGCAGCATCGATACAACATCATAGGAGACAGCTACCATAGATCGCAGCATATGGCACGCAACAGTGCGTGAGGGGGTGAAAACCAGCGAGGAAAAGCGGAACGCAACCTGGATGGAGAAGATACCGAAGGGATCCTGAGAACGGCGCACCAGTTTTGTCATCGAACAACGTCTGCAAAACTGAGCAAGGGACTGTCACTCAAGGATAGGCCTGCATACTCACAGCAGACGCTGCTCCACCAATCATTGACTATTCAGGCGCAGAACCTATTGTCCTTAGGGACAGGGAGGCTTACTACAAAAAGGTTGCATATACTGATATTTTAGTGTGCATTTTCGTTCACTGCATGTCAAATAATTCTGGCTTTTTCGGGAGGTAACGGAAGCTTTTTAAAGTGTGGATATTTCACCAATTAATTATTCATCATGACATCGCTCTTGTAGCACACTACATTGAAGATATATTGAGGAATTATGTACCATAAGATAAGAACGCGGACAGGATCTCATCAAGCCATATATATCTGCTGAAAACTCGAGACTCCTCCTTGGCGAGGAACGAGGGAGACAAACAAACCAGATATCACTTTAGGCCACAACCTTGAAAACGGAATGTCTGAGTTGAGCGAGGTCACTTAAGGAAAACACTGTTTTAGCTGCAGAAATGTTAACATTTAAGGCACTTTAAATGAATGAATCAACATCCTATCTATCATGCATAATTTTTTGTACACGAAACATGACTATGTAAAAGAGGACTGTCTGTTCTCTCATTCTGAACTGTTTCCCATGGAGTGCTTTAAACCCCAGAATTGTCGGTGAATGTGAAGAGACTGGAGATGATTATAGTATTCCCCTCAGCCATATGGAAGATCGCTGGTTAGTACAGAGACAGTTTTTCATCGTGAATTCAAATTAAGAGAACAATCAAAATGTTCTTGGAAGGGAGAGTACTGCCACACACCAACAGTTCAGGTGACGATATCAGACCAAGATTCCATAAATTAACTTTTGGTGAGGTCAGTCAGTTGAACCCCATACAACAATGGAATATTGTGAATATTTTCACTGCTCAAGGCAAGGTTGCCAGCTCCCTTTGGAAACCCCGTTTTATATATTGGAACTCACACTGATGACCTGTGGTGTTCTCTAGCTGTATTATAACTCACACTGATGACCTGTGGTGTGCTCTAGCTGTATTAGAACTCACACTGTTGACCTGTGGTGTGCTCTAGCTATATTAGAACTCACACTGATGACCTGTGGTGTGCTCTAGCTGTATTAGAACTCACACTGATGACCTGTGGTGTGCTCCAGCTGTATTAGAACTCACACTGATGACCTGTGGTGTGCTCCAGCTGTATTAGAACTCACACTGATGACATGTGGTGTGCTCCAGCTGTATTAGAACTCACACTGATGACCTGTGGTGTGCTCCAGCTGTATTAGAACTCACACTGATGACCTGTGGTGTGCTCCAGCTGTATTAGAACTCACACTGATGACCTGTGGTGTGCTCTAGCTGTATTAGAACTCACACTGATGACCTGTGGTGTGCTCCAGCTGTATTAGAACTCACACTGATGACCTGTGGTGTGCTCCAGCTGTATTAGAACTCACACTGATGACATGTGGTGTGCTCCAGCTGTATTAGAACTCACACTGATGACCTGTGGTGTGCTCCAGCTGTATTATAACTCACACTGATGACCTGTGGTGTGCTCTAGCTGTATTAGAACTCACACTGATGACCTGTGGTGTGCTCTAGCTATATTAGAACTCACACTGATGACCTGTGGTGTGCTCTAGCTGTATTAGAACTCACACTGATGACCTGTGGTGTGCTCTAGCTGTATTATAACTCACACTGATGACCTGTGGTGTGCTCTAGCTGTATTAGAACTCACACTGATGACCTGTGGTGTGCTCTAGCTATATTAGAACTCACACTGATGACCTGTGGTGTGCTCTAGCTGTATTAGAACTCACACTGATGACCTGTGGTGTGCTCTAGCTATATTAGAACTCACACTGATGACCTGTGGTGTGCTCTAGCTGTATTATAACTCACACTGATGACCTGTGGTGTGTTCCAGCTGTATTAAAACTCACACTGATGACCTGTGGTGTGCTCCAGCTGTATTAGAACTCACACTGATGACCTGTGGTGTGCTCCAGCTGTATTAGAACTCACACTGATGACATGTGGTGTGCTCTAGCTGTATTAGAACTCACACTGATGACCTGTGGTGTGCACTAGCTGTATTAGAACTCACACTGATGACCTGTGGTGTGCTCCAGCTGTATTAGAACTCACACTGATGACATGTGGTGTGCTCCAGCTGTATTAGAACTCACACTGATGACCTGTGGTGTGCTCCAGCTGTATTAGAACTCACACTGATGACATGTGGTGTGCTCTAGCTGTATTAGAACTCACACTGATGACATGTGGTGTGCTCTAGCTGTATTAGAACTCACACTGATGACCTGTGGTGTGCTCCAGCTGTATTAGAACTCACACTGATGACCTGTGGTGTGCTCCAGCTGTATTAGAACTCACACTGATGACCTGTGGTGTGCTCTAGCTGTATTAGAACTCACACTGATGACATGTGGTGTGCTCCAGCTGTATTAGAACTCACACTGATGACATGTGGTAATTCTACATAATCGAAATGTTACTCGGCTGACGGCATTAGGAAGCAGGATAAATAAGCAATGCATACGCTTCCTACACTTATAAAAATAGCCGTCAATATACATATGTATACAGATTGTTTATTTACAATTCCACTGCTTGAATCAACGCACCTCGGAAACTGAATCTGTTGACTGTTTGTGTGACGTCAACGGTCTTGCGTGGATAAATAAGCAATGCATACGCTTCCTATACTTATAAAAATAATTGTCAATATACCTGTACACATGTCAACAAATTGCTTATTTACAATGCCATTGCTTGAATCATCTCACCTCGGAATCTGAATACATTGACTGTGTGCGGTTTACTGCGCATTTCATGAATATTCATTATACTATGGCTGCATATTTATTCATCCACGTGGCAGCAAGTTCAAAATGATTCACTTAAACTCAATCGTTTATCGGCTTTTTGTGCAGATAACACCCAAATTATGCATAAACGTGCAATACATAAGTAGCAGAGAAAGTCCTTATGGGAAATTATCACGTTTTGATACAGTATATCTCGAAAGAAAAGAAAAGGTGTAGCAATTCCTCGATGACTCATTACAACCCTAAGTATTATCTTGCCTGGTTATAATTGACAATCGATTGGATTTCAAGAAATGCCATTCCGCCGACCATTGTATATAATTGGTTTAAAATGGTAATAATTTAATAAAGTAAACTATCCGTCGTCAGAGTGGAATTCAGTGGTTTGTTCGCTTCTGTTTCATGTGCCGGGTACTTAGTTTAGTAGTTACTCCACAAATACTACTCAGTGAGACCTTACGTAAACATCGTCTCACACTGCTGCACATCTAGATGCTAACCTAAATAGCCATACAGCGATGTGACCAACTATAAATACTCTCTCGATCAAGGTTTAGATAACACAATGGCCTACGGTACAACGGCCTGGATGAAAGCAAATTACATGTACTTGATTCTAATCTGATAGCGCCTAGGTAATTGTTGCGTGCCAAGGCAAATCGTTATGCCTGGATGTTGCATAAGCAAAGGCAGGGTGCGTGTGAGTTTAGTGGGGTTAAAATCGTGTGGCTTGGGTGCACTGATAGGTGTGCGCGTACCTGAAATGTTGTGTGTATAAAGACAGACAGACTGTAGACTTTTTTTCACATTGCTGGAAACCTACAATTACCAGCTAAAAATACTCTCTCGGTTAACGTTTAGTTACCGCAATAGCATACAGTCCAACGGCCTGGATGAAAGCAAAATACGTGTAGTTGATTCTAATCTAGTGGTGACGTGGTAGTTGTTGTGTGCCAGGGCAAATTGTGTTTACCAAAAAATCAACCATGCATATGGGCTAAAAAGGTGAAGATGGATGAGAAAACAACTGTGTTAACATTTCAGAGAAAACCATTAAGAGGAAAAGAACTCTCAAAGCCCCCAGATTTGTTTAAATAAAATCACAATATAGGGATAACTTTAAGAACACAATATCAAAAAATCTATTATAGCTATTTTACTCAAATTATCACTGTGACCTATGAATCATACAAATATCACCTCTAAATAAAAATTAGCTCAATACATACCTTTTTAATGAAACAGATTTATTGAACTCCAGGATGAACATTTGAAATTTCCGGTCAGGGCATTTGTAATAAGGTAAACATACACGCAATCCCACATATGGAAAGTGCATAACAGCACAGCTGTTTTGCCTCATTAAAAATCCATCATCCTGTCTTTGTAGCCTGAGGCATCAGCCCACAATGCGACTCTGCAACTTGGAAGATGAGCTGGCGCTGCTCTTTGTCGTCTGTGAGAGCCACGTTGAAATCCGTCGCCAGTTTGACGGCTCTCTCTGCACAGTCGTTTACAACACGTAAAGCAGAGACAGTCCTGATAGGTGTGAGTGTACCTGAAATGTTATGTTAATGAATGTGTATAAACGTCATGCAGGGCGTTTCAAATCTCATTCTGTAATAACTTGCCTGGATCTTCGGGTTTTAAAGTAAGGCTAAACAGCCTTGTGTACACCCGCCTTTATGCATCGTATTTTGGTATTGAGGACGTGGCTTGTGATGTTATTTTGTGCTTTTATTAAAAATTAAACCTGTCCATCTTTAATTCTTTGTCGAGTTTTGTTTTGAAGGAGAGGATGTTTTCAGCATTCACTGTTTGCTGAGAAAGGTTGTTCCAGTCTAGGAAGATGCGTTGTGAAAAGAAGTGTTTCCTAATTTGATATTAGGAAACACTTCTTTTCTGCTTGGTGTCTTATACAATTTTTTTTTGTGGCCTCGTGTGCGGTTTGTTGTGATCATGAAGAAGTCCTCTTGATTGATGTCGTCGATGCCATTGATAATTCTGTAGACTTAGATCAGGTCTTCTCTTCTTCTTCGGTATGCCAGACTTGGTAAGTTAAGATGTTTCAGCCTGTCTTCATAGTTCAAGTTTCTTATTTCTGGGACCAGCTTGGTTGCTCTCCGTTGTGCTCTTTAAAGGGTGTTGATGTCTACGGCGTAGTGCGGGTTCCAGATGGAGTCGAGATGTGGTCTCATTAGCGCTGTATATAATACTCGGAAGCTGCTACTGTCCAGATGTTTAAACGTGCGTTTGATGAGGCCTGTCATCTGGTTTGCTTTCTTTGCAATGGTGCCAATATGCTGTCGGAATTTTAGGGATCTGTCGAACGTTACACCGAGATCTTTTTCTGTTTCTGATGTGCTGTCGATTTCGGGACGTTGTTAATACTTGAATACCTCGGTTGAATGTATGTTGATCGCCAGATGCGTCTAATTAGTCCGAGAGTTTGTATGTACAAAGATGCACCCCTTGCCAAACAAGGATCAGACAGACTGACCCGTTATGTGAAGATGAGACTCGTTGATCCAACACGCCTTTTGAGAGACCAAAATTGAAGCCGATGAATCAACTGGTTGATTATGGGATATTAATCTCTTCTAAGCATTCAGTGTATACGCTATCCCGGGAGTTTTTAGACACGTTCACGCAAGCACACGCACACACACGCACGAACGCATCCACTCACGTACGCACTCGCACGCACATGCACACTGGCACACCACGCACACGCACACGCACACGCACACGCACACGCACACGCACACGCACACGCACACGCACACGCACACGCACACACCACAGCACACCACGTCACACCACATCACACCACACACCACGCACGCACACACATACACACACACACACACACACACACACACACACACACACGCGCGCGCACGCACCCATGCAAGCACCACGCTCCTGTGCACACACACGCACGAACACACCCACGCACGTACATGCACACTCACACGCACAAACACACACCCACACCACACACACACACACACACACACACACACACACACACACACACACACACACACACAATCACTCATTCACACACACACACACACACACAGGTTTGTGGAAGATGTAGAACGTGGACGTGCGTCCCATATCTACAGAGTGTGGACCTGCTTAGTTTTATATGTACGGCGCTCTCCTTTAGCATTCGCCAATTTGGGAGCGTCTGTAACTAGTATGTGCTTAGACGCCGCGTTTGGACGACTTTCACTGTGTCGACCAAATCTATCAGTGTGAGGACACACATGTGTAACTTGTATCCGACTCCATTGGTCAATCCGAGGACACACACTATTTGGCAACACAGCTGCAAAACGTGGACGCAAAGTGTGTCGGCTAAGAAATAAATAACACGTATATGACGATGAAGATTATGTTGAAGATGACGACGAAAATGTTGACATTGATGATGAACACCAAAATGTTGAAAATGTAGATGACAATGAAGAAGAAGATGATGACGATTATAATGACGAAGGTAATGATGTAACGAAGATTAAAAGGATGAAGATTCTTACGAAGGAGATGATGAAGATGAACATGAAGACTATTATAATTATGATGATAACGAAGAAAAAAAAAGATGATAATGATGAAGATGGTGATTAACTTGATGAAGAATATGAACATGACAAAAATAATGGCTATGGTGATGAAGGTCATGCAGAGGACGATGGATACTAAGATTATGACGATGATCACGAAGATGAAGATGACAGTGGTGATGATGATGACGAAGATTGTGATGGTGATATTGACATGAAGATGAATATGATGATGACGATTAAAATAAGTTGATGAAGATGATACAATTACAGTGATGCATATGGTGATTAAGATGAAGACGACGACAACGAAGAAGATGATGATGTTGATGATAGCGATGAATATGACGATAATGATGACATTTATGATGAAGAAGATGAAAATGATAACGAAGAAAATGTAGTTCTTGATGGTGGTGAAGATGATGATTATACGGAAGGAGATGAAGATGAAAACTATGATGAAGGAGTAGAAGACAACGAAGAGAGATGCTGATGATTATGATGAAGGAATAGACGACAGAAGATAACGATAAAAATGGTAATGAAGAATATTATGAATAGGACGATGATGATGAATAAAAAAATTACGATAATCACGAAGATGATAAATAAATTATAAATATGATAGTGAAGATTATGATGACAATGATTAAGACGAAGTTGGTGATGATGATGGTATTGACAATGAAGAGGATGAAAAATATGATAACAATTAAAACGAAGAGTATGAAGACGATGACGGTAATGCATATGAATTGTTAAGATGGTGATTAAGATGAACAATATGGTAAAGATGACGATGATAAGAGCAGTTATGATGAAGAGGATGATGAAAATGATGATGACGTTTATGACAATGACGATGAATACGGTGAAGCTGAAAATGGTGGTGAAGATGACGATGACAATGATGGGAAAGAGATGACATGCACACAGATCGAAAATATACTGACATAGCGAGAACAAAAACACGAATTAATAGGACACATACATATTGGCGAAGGTTATGCCCTGATGTCAACGAAGAGACTCATATAAAGATTTCCACACCAGGACATTGGTACTGCAAAATGTGGACACACATGCATAGTTCCAACTTAGTGATGATAACTACACAGCGGGGGAGAGACGCGTTCCACAATATGCAAGAGATGGTGATACATACAGAGTGTGGGTACATTCTACCAAAGTGACGATACATGTGTTAGTCTACAATAAGAGTTTAACACACAACGTGAGGACAAATACAAATAGTCTACAGTTAGGATATATACTATGCAATGAATCGGAGCTAACGAAATAAAATTGTTTTTATTCGAAGAAGGCCTACTAATACAACGTGAACATTTATTGTAGTCACATGTCTACTTTATTTGAAATCACATGTCCATTCTGGAGACACTGCAACGTCAAGAAGTTAGACGCGCTGCTTGCTGATTATGCGGTTTCTAATGAAATCTTTTATATTTTTCCATGATCGGTTCTTCAAGGCAGCCTCAGAAGTGCGCACACGTTCGATTGCCGCCTTTCCTGGCAACTGTTTCAATGCGACGTCGTTTGTAAAGTGCCGCAGCACTGCTTCCGTTTCTTCCGTTGACCACGCTATTCTTTTGCACTTGGGCCGACTGTCTGGTGATGCTGAAATGTTTTATACAGAATAACATAACGATAGACCTGCATTGCCGTAGTGCACGAACATTATACTCAACTAAATTCAAGCTAACGAATAATCATGTCACTAGTGAGCACACACGTTTTTGATTTAAACCAGTCATGAGTACAAATACATATAGAATATGTAACTAATAGTAAAACCACGTTGTTGTGCCATAACAATGGCAGCTCAGAGGTGCATTACAGTAGGCCTACTAAAATATTAATGCATACATTATGAATAAAGGAAGATATATAAATATGTGTAAAAGGGCAAAAATAATATCAATAATAAATAATATATAAAATTAAAAAGACGAATAAAACAAAGAATAATAAATAAATTATATTAATTGTATGACGACACATAGTATATTTTTGTAGATAATATGTAACTGTATACAAGTTTTATTTACCCAACGGTCCTCTTTTGGGAATGTCTGATCCATTGTCTTCCGAACTTGAATCCTCACACCTTTCTATAACACAAACATTTGAATGTATTACTTCATCCATACACAATACTCAACCATCATGGTAATGAACAACACACATAATAAGGGGTCAGTTCAAACATGCTATGTAATAATGATTATTATATACCGCCATACCCACTAATGTTTGCAGCCCTGTACATGTACATAAAACTAACAAATAAAATAAAAACATTTAAAATACAAGAATACATAACTTAAAATAACAAACATCAGTTTAAAGCAAGCTAGTTTTATATGCTAAAATAAATATATAAATTGTTTACTTAAAAATAAATATCAATATTAGTCAGTCAAGCGTTTTGGTTTTACACCAGTTATAAATATCGATGCATAATATGCATGTGTATATAGTAGCGATATTTTTATTAGGTTTTGGTACGTATATATATAAGTGGATAAGCTGTCGATTTGCTTGATAGGTTTTTTAAGCACAACAATAAGAAGTGTCAAATGAAATGGACATGCAAGAATTAAACAAAACTTAAGTTACCCCTAGGTAGGTAGAGGATTCTCTGTACCGTCATCATGAGGGTCTTCAGAAGTTGAATCGACGTCAATTTCTATAAAATATTTGCATGTATTACCAGTACTCAAAATATGTGATATATTTTATGATTACATATATATATATATATATAATATGCCATAACAAATTACTTCACAATAAAATATTCAACTACGCAATTGCAGCATGTCGATAATGGAAGACTCTAATTCGGTCAATTAAATAATCATCTAAAACACAAGGACATGTCTCATAATACATGAATGGTAATCATCACCCGAGCAATAAAACCTCTTTGACCACCGCCGTGCCTATTTTGTTATTAATACAAATACAAAGAGCATTGTTTAAATAGAAATCAAGCATATGCATGAGGGTAGATATGTTGTATTATTATAAGCCAGCTTTTAAATACAACATATATTATGTTGTTAATACATGAAGTAATCTGCATTGCACTGCATTTGTAAAAATGATATAGTCACTGAATAGACTGTGTACCTTCATCAGCATCCACGGTTATGTCATCCAACTGTTGCCCTGTCTTCAAGCCAACGCCTCCTTTCTCCATGGCGAGTAGAAGTTTGGAAACTTTTGCCACTTGGAGTGTTTGGTCAGGAAGACGGTAATATTCCCGGTGCACCCTGATGTCATGCCCTAGGTAGCGTGCTAGCAAGTCAAGCTCGTGGTCCTTCAAATTAAGTATTTGGCTCATCGTTGCAATTTGCTTCCTAAGTTGTGTTGACCTTAGTAGGTGTGGTTCCTTTGCACCGCAAGCCTCACTCATGGCTCGCAGACAATCTGAGCCTCTCACGTATTCCCGAGATCCATAGTGTGAACGAGCAAACACATATTTATTGTCCTCCGGAATGCTTGCACTATGCCTGCGAGACACCAAGATGTCCAGCCATCCTTTGGTTTCCTTGTTCATGAGCACGGGGACGGTCGTGCCACGCTTTCCTCGAACTTCGACACAACAGAAATGTTGACTGAGTTTCTTTTCCAAATCGGATAAATGGTCAAATACAAAGCCGTCCTGGCCAGCCTGCTTGATCTTCGTATACTCTTCAACTGTCATCTGTGACACCTCCCCTTGGCGCCGACGGTTGAATAGGATGAGTCTTGTAACCGCTACATCTCTGAGGATGCTCCATGTTGACTGTGATGCATGATCCTTCAAGCCAGCGGCTGCTTGTTTCCCTTCCTCCTTCAGGTAATCTGACAGAAGATGGACATCACTGGCTAGTGGAAGAATTTTCACTTTGTTTCGTTTCAAGTCATACAGTGTTCTGAGGGCATGGGTTGACATTTCCTCGGTCCAGTTGATATCCATCAGTTTCTGAAATGACTTTGCCATTTTTTGTTTCTCTCCATCGCCAGACTCTATTGCTTTTCCTTCACATATTTTCGCACACTTGCGCAAGCTGTGACCCAGTTTCAGAGCAAGTGATGGTGTCTTATAAGTGTGTTCCGCAGCTTCAAATCCAGCAACACGTTTTGTTGCTGTTGTGACTACTCTGAATTGGCCAGGATCAATGAAGTCCTCCATGTTGGCATCTTCCTTTCCACTGTCTCTACGTAGCTGCACAAGGAGACGCCCCATCTCTCTCATCTTATTTCTTATGTAGTTGTGTTGGTGTGTGTTGTGTCCTACTTTGCTATACAACTTCTCACCAAATGACATAATGAGTTTGTCGGCTTTGATTACTCGGGTGACTCGATCATGTCGCATGCAGCATATTACCTTGTTGAGCTCCTGACTTACCCCCGGTGGAGGAGGTAACAGGAGCTTGCAGCTTACCGCCTTTCTCTTTCTGGTCTTTCTCGATGGCCCCCCAGGCGATGTCTTCTCTAATTGGCACACGTGTCGCCAAAGATCTTTCCTCAACATATAGGCATAACATGTCTCACAAGGCCCATATTCATCTGGGTGAATTCTACCTGTTGGTCGGTGGGTTACTATCAATGTCCCCTGACCTCTTCGCAAAACATCGCAGTTATGTTTGTGATTTCCCAAATTTCGTAACAAGCACATTTTGGCAGACTTTTTGGCTTTGTCTGTTTCATGAAGATATTCAATAACTTGCGGTTCATCTCCATGCTGAGTAACTATATGTCGAGGTAGCTTTTTCTGAGGATTCTCACAAAACAGACAGTAGTACACTTTGTCCCACTTTCTGCTTTCGCCTTGGTTATCGGTCACCATGACGGTGATGTTTTCAAGATATCCACTGGAAGTAGAGCTGCTGACTTGTGGAGTTGCTGGTGTATCGCCACTGACACAAGCACACACATTTCCAGTAGGTAGTCTGCCTACAGTGCAGCTACTTGCACAGCCACTGGAAGTAGAGCTGCTGACTTGTGGAGTTGCTGGTGTATCGCCACTGGCACAAGCACACACATTTCCAGTAGGTAGTCTGTCTACAGTGCAGCTACTTGCACAGTTTCGTGTCTTTGAGCATGACTGACTGCTTACTTCATTGACTCCCCCTGCATGTGAAGATATTCTTGCTTTGTTTAGTGAAATTGGTCCACTAATTGGTATGGCGAATGAGTAGCCACTACTGGAATCAGAGTCGTCACTGGTACCAGGAACATAATCAGAGTCACTCTCATCAAACTCCATGGTGTCTGATTGGCTGGTTGGTTGATCATTTGCTAAACATGTAAAATCACGATAATATGCACCAGACACTTGAATGAATACAATGTTGTTTGTAAGACAGTCATTACATTATTTTGTATCCTGCATGAGAGGTTGTTACGAAACAAGTGTATACGTGTGAATACAACTGTATGAAATTAAGTATCAGTAGTACTTTGGATATGATAAATCACGATGTACTTAAGCTATGCAACCTAAATATTAATGCATTATGATATTATTTTGCTGGTCGTCAATGTATTTAATTGTGTCAGAAATTGGATATAATTGGTATTGCTACAAAAAGAAATTGTAAATGCGCATTATTAACGAGCAATCGCTATTTGTGAGAGTTTGGACTGGAGGAACCAGAGGACACACCATAATGTTAAATCGAATCTCAGGTGCAAAATCATTTGCATTATAATCCGACCACTTTCTTTTTTTAAATTCCAGGCACTGAAAATGTAACCATACCTAAACTGCAAATCCTATACCCACCCCCAAGTGATGTGCACTGAAAATGTACCCATCCATGATTCTTTCGCCCCTCCACTCCCTAGCCTAGGCTTAAGTTTTAACAATTATGATGGCTCATTATTAATATCAGTATTACCGCCGCTAATTCAATAACGCAATATCACATTCATTTGCATGGTTTACAACTAGGAGAATATGCGACGATGTGGCTTCAATAACGGGCAATATCGTCAATACATTGATAAAAACAGATGTTTTCATATTGGCTACGGTGAAATTAAGGAATACCACCAGTATAGTGTTGAGTTTCACGAAAAATCCCCAACATCACTTCACTTTTTTTCGAATTTCACTATAACACGACAGAGAACTGCAGAGCCTGACGAAATATTTCGAATCTCCCGGATTTTGAAACGCTAAATGTGACAGGCATAACTCTATGGATAAATATAATTCTTTTTCCCCTTTTCGCCATGTTGAAGTCCGCTCTATGCACGTTTTATTTATCAACTACCATTAACCCATTATTCTACAAACAAACATTGGTTGTCACCATATTTCTTATGTGCGATCATTACCGGAACGAGTAAAATGTTTATTATGATTAATGTTCGCCTTCAATTATTATTTAATTATTATGAAAATATA